>JAVYIG010017018.1:0-28216 GCA_035222895.1 Strongylocentrotus droebachiensis
GTATGTAATGTTTGTCATCATAAGATGAAAGAAAGGAAATATGTATTTAATAAAAAACAATGTACTGATAGTAATATTTCTGAATTCAGTAAACTATTGCAAAATGTCAGATGGAAATTGAAATCAAGTGATGGTAATGTGTGCTATAGTTTCTTTTTGTCTACATTTATTCGCATTTATGAAGAATACTTTCCTTTGCAAGAAGTAAATATTAACATCTGACGTAAGCATAAACCATGGATAAATAAAGTATTGATGAAATAAATCAAAAATTTATGGAAATTGTAAGAAAAGTCTTTGACAAATTCAACTGAATATAGGAAAAGAGTTTATAAACAATACATAAATAAAGTTACACATGAAATTAAGAAAGCTAAATATCAATATTGTAAGGATGAATTTAATCATGATAAGGCTGATATTAAACTAATTTGGAAGACTATTAATGGAGAACTTGGTATGAAATCTGTCAAACAATGTGTTGAAAATTGGTTCCACAATAACAAACAAAGAAGATATCTCTGAAAGTTTTAATGAATATTTTGTTAACATTGGTTTCAATTTGACAAACAATGTGCAAAAATTCTAACAGTTTCTACAATGATAACTTATTTGTTAATGACAAATCAGCATATTTTACCCCTATATCTTGAAAGAAGTTATCGATATTGTTCGTTGTTTGAAGACTCGTACCAGTGGTGGTTATGATGATATTAATATCACTGTTGTCAACAAAATTATACATTTGATTTGTGTACCTCTTTGTTCTATTATCAATTCATGTTTGTCAACTGGTATTTTTCCTAATCAAATGAAAATAGCTAAGGTTATTCCAGTTTTTAAAAGTGGTGATCTCCCTAATGTACAGAATGACGGGCCATACTCTCTTAAAACATCGTGCAATATTTTGTTTGCAAATCAACAAATGGTACACTCCACGACGACTGCTCTTCTTAATTTCATTGATAAAGTTTCTCATGAAGTTGATTCTAAACAGTTTACAATTGGTTTATTTCTTGAATTAAGTAAACCTTTTGATACTTTAGATCATGCAATTTTGTTACGTAAATTAGAGGCTTATTCTTGGAATTCTGTTGCAATTACTTAAAGATTATTTATTTAAAAATATATTTTTTTAAAGCCATAAGAATGATTTATAATTTACCATATAATACCCATACCTAACCAATCCTCTTCCAGTTAAATATCCTAAACGTATGACATTAAAAGATTGAATATTGTAATATTTATGTTTATGTGTTCTAGGGGCTGATTACCAGATCCAATTACATCAAAATTTGTTTTAAATAGTAACATACATAATTACAATACACATAATGCTGTAGAATACCATCTGCCAAAAGTTAGAACTAATATTTCAAAGAATAGTATTTTGTATGAAGGTCCTCATCAATGGATCACTATTCCAAACCATCTAAAGAATCAACCTTCCGTAAATAGTTTTAAACTTTCCTTTCGTTTGTTTTTATTAAATTTGTACTCAGCAACTTGAATATCATATTTGATTAAAGACGTATATATATTTTTTTTTCTTTTTTTTCTGTATTATAATTTCCTTTCCCTTCTACTGTTTCCACCTGCTTTCTTTTAAAATACAACAAAACAAAGAAAATGCTATAAATTATCAATAATTCGTTGCATTTTACCCCGACCCCCCCAACATAAGAAAATTCTCTATGTGGGCATGCTTTGAACCATAATGCATTGCTCTACAGATGATTTTTTTTCCTGTTGGGGACCGGGGAAAATGCAATGAATTATTGATAATTGATTGCATTTTCTTCTTTTTTTCTTTCTTTTTTTGTATTTGTGGGCGCGGCGACGTACCCTAGCCCCCGCTGCGTACAGTCATGATTCAGTGACTAAGCAATAGCCTCGTTACTGTGAGCCCCCAGTATCAAAACCGTGTCGATGTGCTATATTAGTGCCCTTTTACTAGGTCCCCTAGTTGATTAGCATAGTAACACATACATGCTTTAGCAGTCACGCAAAACAAACAATCGCAAGTTATTATTTAATACAATCTGAGAATGTATACTATTATTTAGATCTATTAGGAATAAATCATTGTCAAAATCATTCCATAAATTGGGTAAAAATAATGATTCCACCTTTATGACCAACAGTGTACATTGTGCCAGGGACCTGGGCTCAAATGTTTATACTTCTTTGTTTATTACGCTGAATAAAGAGGATACATAATGGTGCTGAATGTTAGATGGCAAGGAATTCCATATAAGGGGGCCAAGGTAACGAATTGATTTTGAATGTACTGAGAATTGGCTCGCGATGCAAAAGTCCATTTTTAAATCTCACTTTTTTTTGTAGGTGTGAAAGCCCCTATCGTCAGTGACACTTTGTCGCTCTATTAGTTTGCATGCTATAAGGACCTGTAATTTGTCTTAATTCTATACATTGTTCCGCTACCTCTCACACAATATCAACCTGGTTAAGCACTGACCCGAATCATTGAATATTTTTATACCATTATACAGGGGCGTACGCAGGATTTTTTCAAGGGGGGGGGGGGGGTTTAAATATTTTGCTCCCGAAAATTTGAAAATCGCGCCGGCCGAAAAGTCGCTCAGTGGGGGGGGGGGGGGGGGGGGGGGGGGGGGGGGGGGGGGGGGGGTAAGCGGACACTTTTTTTTTTTTTTTGTCTCGAAATTTCAAAATTTGACATTTTTCTTCGTTGGGGGGGGGGGGGGGTAAGGTCATCTTATTTAGGTTAGCCGTGGGTATAATTTTTTTTTTTTTTTTTTTTTTTATAATAACAAAAAAAACAAAAAACAAAACAAAACAAAGGGGGGGGGGGGTTTTAGGTTTTTTTAGGGGGGGTTTACATACATAAAAATACCAAAGGGGGGGGGGGAGGGTATGAACCCCCAAAACCCTCCCCCTGCGTACGCCCCTGCCATTATATTTCTTACTCCGAGTCGTTTTTCAAAAAGATTATTCCTTTTATTAAAGATCCAAAAAGCCTCCATTCATGGACTACCGCAGAAAACATATCGGTTCTAGTGACCGGTTGTCCTTCATTTTGCTATTACCACAATAATTGTTTAAGTCTTGCCTTAACGTTATACCCTTGATTATTAGGCTGATTCGTTTGATGTTTTTATACTTGTTTATTTATTTATAATATATCATTATTTGCAATTTGATATTGCATTTCCTTTAGTAATATTCTGTTTTCCTTTCAAGTTGAGATTTTCGTTAAACAATACTTTTTTCTCCAATGGTAATTCCTTTTATAAATCGATTATAAAAAGTCTCCATTCATACTATTGCTAAAACCAGGTCACTTCTTGCGCTTGGTCATCCTTCAATTTGAAATTATGAACTCATTTTAATTTTTACTTTGGTTTCGTATCCTTTATTATACGACTGATTCGTTTGATCTTATGTTACCAGTGTTTCTATATATGTTACTATATATATATATATATTATAATTATTTACAATTTGATATAGTATTTTCTTGCAACTGCAACCGCCCTCTAGAACACCTCTCTGACGTCTACCACCTATGGTAACTACCATCCAACTACCCCCAGACGATAACCTTGAGAAAGTCCACAGGTCGAGTGGATGAAAGCTTGCATAACAAATTTAAGGTTGGTAGAAGCTTAAAAACTACATGTTAACATTATCCCCAACTGTTGAAAGTTTTCTGTACTAACCTAGAGTTATTAAACATATTTGTGGCTTCCACCCAGTAAATAAGATCGATTGATCGATCTGTATCAATAAGGTCGATTGATCGACCTGTATTGAAAAAACAAGTCAGAAAAAATCTTGGAACCCCATGGACCAGTGATGGCCTGGTGGTAGAGTCGCTGCCCGGCAAGCAGTAGATGGCAGGTTCAAATCCCGCTGGTTCCAAGATTTTTTCTGACTTGTTTTTTCAATACAGGTCGATCAATCGACCTTATTGATACAGATCGATCAATCGATCTTATTTACTGGGTGGAAGCCACAAATATGTTTAATAATTGAAATTTCTCCCAGGAAGCATTACATTTATAAAAGTTACTGTCCTATGGCGGACTAATGAATATTAATGAGTCAGAAATAATCAGGAGAGCTTAGGTATTTGTTTCTAGTTCATCGTGACTGTGCCATGGACCAGTGATGGCCTGGTGGTAGAGTCGCTGCCCGGCAAGCAGTAGATGGCAGGTTCAAATCCCGCTGGTTCCAAGATTTTTTCTGACTTGTTTTTTCAATACAGGTCGATCAATCGACCTTATTGATACAGATCGATCAATCGATCTTATTTACTGGGTGGAAGCCACAAATATGTTTAATAATTGAAATTTCTCCCAGGAAGCATTACATTTATATAACCTAGAGTTGTTATTCAAAGCTACCATACCTGTGAAATCAGCAAACGTGACACAGAGCGAACTAATCCAACCAATCAGAGACGTAGACACATCGAAGTAACTTCGGAAGGTTGGTAGGAATACACCGAGGCACTTAGCGATCCCCTCCCTGAAGATGAGCGTGCAATGGGCAGCAAGTAGGATGAACCATCCATAACCTTTAGACATAATAACATCAACGTTTGTTAAGAATTGTAACCAACATGATCAAGATAACATAATATGGAAGGCCACATGCGAATGGTCTTGAGGGTCCCCTGACTAGTTCTCAGAGGTTTTAAAAGAACGACACATTTTGGGTAATGTTTATTGGCCTTCTCACGACTTTTCTTATAGGGTTCCTGCGACTGACACTACTGGACTTTACTTGTGGGCTGTCGTTCTCGTGGGTTGTCGGTCTTCTGTAGTACTGGGATGTTAAGGAATGGTTAACTATTAATAACTAAAAATGTTTTTTTTTTTTTTTTTTTTTTTTTTTTTTTTTTCCTTCAAATTTTTTTAAAAATCCTTGTAGAATTACTGGAACAAAATGCTGAGTCATAACTCACCTCCATCAGGGGCAAGAAAGTCTTGTGACGATGATCTTGATGTCTTCTTCTCTGACCTTTGAATTTCACCGCCATTTTGTGCATGCGCGGTGACCTTTTTCCATTTGACGGCGCCATTTCTGATTTTGCCACTCTCTTCTTCTATGCGGGACAGTTTGGAGTAATTGCCGAATTCTCTGGAAAGAGACAGTAAAGAAACAAGAAATATATTTTGTCTATGTCTACGTTTTCCTTGTTTCCTCGAGCCATATTTACTTTGAGCGATAATATGTTACATTCTGATGAGTATCAAAGCAAAGCAATACACCAAAAGCTATGTTTTAAGAGAGTACTTTTAATTTTATTTGCGACACAAATTCACTGATCTGCACACTTAATTTGTATATTTGATTTCTACAGTAAATAAAGATGGTACTCTTATACCCGTAGATCCTATTCCATAATTGCCAAAATCATGAAGAAAACAATCGCCGCCACCGACTGTTGCAGTTATTGTCCGTAGCTTTGACTGGTTCAAAAATAGTTTAAGTTGTATGCATCATGCACATCCATAACTAATGAAATCGATGCAAGTTCATGGAACAACACACAAAATACAAAAGTCAATGTTGAAATTTAGCAAGAAAACGGCAAGGAGAAAATAAGTAGAGCGTTTGATAATAATTCAAAGAGACGTAAACTATAAAAGGGAAACTGAATAAAAGGGTTTAACAAATAAAATTGGTCAAAGGCGCATGAAACCGACTTTTGTCAGTCTCCGTATAATGGAAATTCACAAAAGTTGAAAGAAGGCCTGTGAACTGTAATTCCCGGTCTCGCTTGATGTAGTCGTATGATATTATCCAAATCAAAATGAATAACTGAAATCTTTGGTGATTTTTTTACCAACTTTAGACCTTGTAAAAGGCAAGCTTAAGTGCTGGTAACCAGAGAGGAGGCATATCGATAGAAAGATTTTAGAAGACAGTATTATCTTTTACAATGCTCTCTCTTTCCCACCCTGTATTCCTCTTCTCTCTCTCTCGCTATCGTTCTTATTATCCCTCTTTAAGAGGATGACCAATAATAGGGACTTTTAGATGTGCGTGGACTGTTCCGTGTGACGTCCATTCAAGGAAGTGCATTAAAAGGACGCCGACCGTAGCAGTTAATATACATTGTCTTCGTGCAGAGCACTGTACTATAGTCTTAGGGTGGTATTCTCGAAAGCGGCCTAAGTTAAGCCTGGCCTAACTAAACCACGGACTAAGTTAGGCCAGGTTTAACTTAGGCCGCTTTCGAGAATACCACCCTTAGGCGTTTGTTGTTGAAGATAAGTAATGGTTGTGTATAGAAATGCGTGGAACCCGACGCTAGGTAATTATTAGGCATTTCAAAATTATAATGATGGCCACATATTTTGTACAGCTACGTTTCTAAGCGATTTACATCTTAATTGGTACCTCGGCCATCGGATTAATATTATTGCTTATCCGCAAATGATAGTGCACACGCTCCACTCCCTGTGGAGTAATTCAGCCAGGCGCCATTCAGTTACAAGCATACATACCAATCAAACAACATTAACCCTACCGGGTGCCCATTTGTTTGTTTTATTAATCGTATAAGAAAGACAACATGCTTTCAGATAAGACATGTTCCCTGAAAAGCATGGCTCTTCAAATGCCTTCATATTCTCAATATGTCATGTAACATCGTAAAAATCCAGAGTAGGATTTTTACGCCACGTGTTCGTGTAGTCCCATATACATCTTTCTGTGTACAGTGTTTGTAACTTTACCAAGACTTGGCCTAATTTCTTATCATTTTGATGATCCCATAACCTTACAATACACACAAAGTCTTATATGCTAGATGATCAACCTTTTCTGATCGATTCCACACCATTTCTTTCACAGTGCAATCGCATAACCAGAAATTAACTTCATCTTTAACATAGTGCTGAACGATATCCAAACAGATCCTTCGATAAAAATATCCCTGTATGCAGATGATTGTGTGATATGGACCTCATGCAGCAATATTCCTTTCATTCCAAAAAAAAGGCAAAATGATATTGATGTCCTATACACAGCTGTCTATCTACCCCTAAAGAAGACTGTCCCCTTACTTTTCACCAAAAGTACACAAAAAACAAATTACCACTAAAATGTGAAAATACGCACCGATTTCAAGGTATATTATTTTATCAAAAATCTCACCTGGACCCAGCATCTAGAGAATATATCCACCAGATGCAAGAGAAAAATTAATATTTTAAGAATTAACTGCTACGTCATGGGGCAGTTCATCTAAGTCATCTAAGTCAAAATTACAAGCATGTTTTTTTCCTAAATTTGCTGAACTCCATTTAGAGAGCTCATGATTGACTTTAACTGCTGAAATCATCAAGAAAACGTTTACATCTTCTGATGAGAACAAGAGGGATCTTACCTCAATGTTAAGTGTTAATTTTTATGTAACGCTCTTCTGGCGGCCAATAGACAAAATTTGGAGTTGATTCAGCCAACTTCACAAATAAAGTCTTGAAAAAGTACTTGTTAATGCGAAGTGTAAACAGGAAATGTTCCAGATTTACTACTGTAAATTCAAGCAAATCCATGCGTCATACTTATTGCCCGAGGCTGCTTGAAATGTGAGTAACTGAAATGTTATTTTTCGCATATAATAAAACCAGAATTAGTATTGAGGCTGGGATCAAATCACATTCCCCTCCACGCTCTATTTCTATCTCTTTTATTCATTGAACTTCCCATTTCTGTATGGCATTTGACATGCTTGTGTAATAGAATTGTAATCATTATGACATGTATTCTACCAATAGAACCAAGCACTCAAAATGAAGAAAGAAGTCTGTATTAATCAAATAGTTGCCCATTTCTCTATTGCACAAATTTAGTAGCACACAGATTCAAAGAAGAGCCAAATCAGTGTTTGGTGTCAGAACATAATAAATTACATGCCCACGTACACCTTAAAGATATACTATGTCCCTTTTGCAGCAAACATGAAATTCTGTAGAACTTTGCAGGAATTATGAATATTTCATGTATGTCCTATCTGTGAAATTTAAATGTTAGCAGTGTCCTAATATTCAAGTGAACCAGTTTACTTGCTAGACTTCTCTGTTAGACACTATTGAGTGACTGACTGGCTTTTTCTTCTTTGGTAATACATACACTGTCGCTCATAAAGGTGGAATTTATTTTTTTTATCCCAATTTATGGAATTATTTTAAAAATAATTAAAAAATAATAGATCTAGATAATAGTATACATTCTCCAATGTGTGTTTTGCGTGACTGCTAAAGCATGTGTATGCTACTATGATTATCAACTAGGGGACCTATGTCCTTAAGTCATAAATGACAGTAATGAGGATTAATGCACCACAAAAGGGCACTAATATAGCACATCGACATGGTTTTGATCCTGGGGCCTCACAGTTACGAGGCCATTGCTTTGTCACTGAATCATGACTGTACGCAGCGGGGGCTAGGGTAGGGGGCAGTTTCCATGAATAAAAAAAAACAGAAAATGCAATAAATTTTCAATAATTTATTGCATTTTACCCTGGTTCCCAACATAACAAAAAATCTGTGTGCCCATGCCTTGAGCCATAATGCATGGCCGTTAGATTCAATTCAATGTGAAACCTACGACAGTGCATCAGAAAACATAAAGAAGGTGTTAGATTCAATTCAATACCGATCCTTAAGGATCTGCGCAGGTGCCCTACCGTTAACTTCACTAGCGTCTCTCCAAGTACAAATGGAAGAAGCCCCATTAGATCTTAGGAGACAACAACTAGCCCTAAAATATAAGCACAGCATAGAACAACAACCTAAGCATCCAGTTTTCCAAGTTTACAAACCGTTTGGCTATCGAAAAGAAAACTCTTACAAATACTTTTCTGAATAGAACATTCCAGCCGTTTTTAATTCTTGATTTGTATTATATTTTGTAAATTGTATTCTTGTATGTATTTGACTTTTTAAACGGAAAATAAAACCAACCAAACAAACCGACCAGATAAATTTAAACCCCTAAATTTTCCCCATGGTGATTGACAGAGCTTGTTTTATCAATTGAATTGGCTAGTCAGATAAACAAATCTGATAGTCAATTACTTTTGCAACAAAGAAACTGGTTTAGCCAACTCGACTTCAAATATTCACCGACGTTTCCAAACTCCCTACGGAAGAACGGTGTTCTGCAGCGTTCTATGTTCCTTACTTTGCGTGAAAACAATCAAAGAGATTGTCTGACGGAACATCCTCATAATTTTATAGAGCTGAGCTGGCGGGTATAATATTGGCCCTAAATATTGGTTACAGCAGTTAGATACTATATGTGAAAAGTTATTTTCAGCGACTCATTAAGTTCCTTAGTAGCTATAAAGAACAAAAAAAGAAAGACAGTTTTATCTCAGAAATACTTGTTAGCTTATCCCACCTAAAACATTCGCATGAGGGAGCTGCAAGTGGGGGCGGACGTGTTTCTGCTGAGCTCCCTTGTTTCTCATTTTTTTCCCGTTTTGGCGTTTGTTTCTATGCTGTGATTGGTACTAAAGTGATGATCTGGACGCGTACAAGCCATTTCTAGGATGAGTCTTTTGATTTAGCTTTTTGATTTTCATATATTTGGTGATTTAGTGATCAAATTTTGGTTTTTTTGATAGTGAAGGAAGTCAAAATTGCAGTTGTTTTTGCTGCGCGTAGTGCTAAACACCTGTTGTCAGTGACAACATATTGCGCACTCTGTTATTTGTTTTATTACTTATTTTTTTTATTTTTTTTTATTTTTTTTTTAATTGCGCATATACACCTGCGCCAGCGCCTTTCATTTGAAGTTCGCGCAGAGGAATACAATATGAACATTTTATGTTACTACTAATATGAAATAATATGAATAATAAATAAATAAATAAATGAATAATAATAATAATAATAATAATAATAATATACAGTTATTGACTATAAGTGGTTATATTTTCCCGAAGCGCGCAGCGCTGAGGGAAAATATGGTCACGAGGGGAAATATAACTCCCTTCAGGTCCAAAGAATGTTATAAACCCCCTGCCAGTCAATAACTGTTATATTAGATAGCCCGTTTTTGTGGGGGGGGGGGGGTTCCAAAAATTGCCCGAAAAAAAAATCCCCTTTTTTTCGGAAATTACGGAAAAATAATCTGTCGAGAAAGTTGAAGAAAGAAAAAAAACCTTACAAAAAAAAAAAATTATAAAAAAATTGGGGGGGGGGGGGGAAAAAAAAAAATCGAAAAAAAAAAAATTCTTACGCAAAAAAGCATTTTTCGGGAAAAAAAAAAAAAAAAAAAAATTCCCCCAAAAAGCATTTTTTGGGAAAAAAAGAAAATGTGGAAAAAATAATTTCAAGGGAAAAAAAAATTCATGAAAAAAAAAAATAGAAAAAAATAAATGACCCTCGGTAATGGTGTAATGTGTGTAATTGGTGACATACAGTCCTCAAGAGGGCGACATGCATTGATTAAAAATATATTCATTTCACCAGCTGGTTAATATAACACCGAAAAGTGACCGGCCAGGAAAATATAACAATTTGGATCCTCACAATTGATATCACGTGACGAGCTCTGGACCAATCACATCTCGGTATCTGTCTAAGCTATCTAATATTATAGTATTAATGACTGCTTTGAGAGAAATAGTTGTTTTTATACGCTCAAGGGAAGGTTAGAATTGTGCTATTACCCGAGGCGTGCCGAGGGGAGTAGCCCAATTGTAACCTTCCCGAGAGCGTATAAAAACAACTATTTCTCGAATATTAAAGCAGTCATTAATACTTTTATATGCCGAAAAAAAATAGACTAAAAAATAAAAAATAAAAAATACATTTTTTTTTTTGGTCGAAGATGAGATTCGAACTCTTGCGTACAACAAAGTCAGCGCCTCAGACCTCTCGGCCATCGCGCGCTATTAACATGCTTGACAGTTTTGTACGATATATACATTAAAATGGATTGAAACCGGCTTCGCGTGTGATGAATGCTTCGCAAAAGCTCCATATACGGACTCTTCTTTTACTTTTGCAATGCATATTGGCACGAACTTAGATCAAGATCTATCGGCAGATGTTGTTTTTTTGTTTTTGGAAGTTTATTTTCGTCTTCATGTCAACAATGGAAGATAAAATTGTCGGTAAGATCGATCGAGATTCAATTGTATTGAAATTACCGACCAATTATTCGCACACATAAAATTATATTACGGTATCCTCCATCGCTCAAACCATTTTTTAACATGTAAACCTATGGGGTAACCATGGAGACTGACCTATTTTTTTAATAACCATGGTTATTAAAAATATTAAATGTTTTAAGCATGGTTACCGGGAATTTTACAGGAACAGTTGAAGTTTATGAATGCAATTTCGACCAATCAGATGGCTGGATTACTTAAGTGAGGTATATAAATAATTATATTACTGGATTTGTAAAGATATATATATTACGCTTTGTACTGATATGTGCGTTGGGTGTGTTTGAGTGCTGATAATATTATTATAGTTCACAATTTGGTATTTATTCAATTATTGTTTTTATATTTTCCTGTTTTACGTGATTAACTTAATCATAATTTGATCTTGAATCGATTGGGTGAGTGGTACATACGCGGTATTATTTTATTTTACTTTTAGGCTCTGTATAAGCTTGGCTTGTTAGAGCTCTTGTGAGTAGTGTGCCGCGGGGTTTCGTATCCTTAAACTGCTGGCGAACAGAGCAACAAGACCAAGCTCTGTAATTGTTAGGTTTCTCCAATGGTAGGTTTGTCCAATAATGCCGAGTTTGTGCCACGGAACCTAGTCGGACATTTCGATTATATTCTTTTTATGTCATACGTCTCTATCTTTTTTTTTTAAATATTTTTTTATAGTTTAGTCTACCTTGCTGATACCTCCTCAAAATATATACGATAGACTATCATTAATTCTGCTGCATTACCATATAGCTTACTTAGAGGTTACTGCAGATCAATCACTTGTACTGTATCTATAGTTAAGTGTAGGAGAACAGTAAAAACAGTGGGGCCATTGAAGGAGCGTTCACGTCGCGGTCCGTCAGATGAAAATCTGCGAATCTTTCAACCACACTACTCAAGTTTCTTTTAGTAATTACCACTGGACGGGACTTGTGTAGTGACTCGATAAGAAGAAGAAGACCTAAAACATTGATCTTTGCTTTGACTGGATTCCCTCCCACTGTGGTATAATGGGAATTGTATTTTCCTGCGGTACAACGTATAGCAGGAAAATGTTGTATATGCGGATCCGTTTAATGATTACGTAATCGGAGTGGCGAGACGCCACGATCCCGCGAAGCGGGATGGTTTGAATAACTTAGGCAGGTGTAAGTTATTGTATTGAGAAGGAAAGGAATGTTCAGAAAGGCATAATAAGAGAGGGAAATGGGCGTGGTAGCCATTCTAGCTTTGTCAGACACTAGATACACGACACAAATTTCAAGTGGAAATTTTAATACAGAACAATAGTTTGGTGTTTGTTTTTGTAGGAGGTTTAGAGATTCAGATAGATTATTTTTATTGGGACGATTTGCCATTAGGTTTTTCCAGAGCATTTGCCTTATTTAGTTTATCTCTGTTTTTTTCAACCTAGGGAATCGGTCCGGGCGTGGGGCAAAAAGGCAAAGCCCCATGCAGGTTAGGGATCAAAATTAATATTTTGCAATGTTCTATACAATGTCAGTATATACTTAGGTGTGAACGTTGACGATTGAGATTGAAATTATGCAATGTTAACAATATTTGTGACCCGGCACCACAAAACCACCAAAAAGTTGCACAAAATTATTTTCCTGATTTCATCTGATTATAAAAGAAGAAGTTCTCCTCATTAAAATGGTATATTACTTGTCCAAATTGAAGCTTCCTAACCCTTTCAATTTAGTGAGGGAGGTTACTGGTATTAAATTGTGAGAAAGAGAGCTTTAAAGTTTGGGGCTATTCAAGCATGCGGAGCAAGCAAACCACAGGGAAATCAATAGAAGGGTGAATCAAAAGGCCATAGCAACCACTATGAAGAGATTTTCAGATTAGGCTGAAATTTGGCCTGATGGTCAAACATAGTCTGTTCATTATGTTTCTGAGGTTTCAATATGTGGACTTAAGTCTTTCAAAAGTTATTATGTTGTAAATGTATAGAGTTGTAATTGGACAGATTAAGTGAACTGCAACATAGTGCCGAGACACCTGCACTACACAATGCCTATTCATGGTGGACCCGGAGTCTTTTTGTTCCCCCTTACATAACACTGCTTGTCACCTATCTTGTTTTGTATACATCTGGGCAATTATTTGTAACCACATTATGAACTTGCTTTATACTTAATTCCCATACTGCTTTCTTTCTCACAGGAGGTTCAAAGTATTTTTACTATGACTGCGTTGGTGCACCCCGGTACCATCCCACGGCTCTGCTCACGTACAAAACCTGGCATTGTAACGACGTTGTAGACTTTTTCGCAACTTGTCACTCTCAAATGTATAAAATATAATAATGTTCTTACTCTTGATCAACAAATTCTGGATATGTGATGTACAATCAAGCTACTCGAAGTCGTTAACGGAGAATATAAGACGAACGCAAATCTGGAACTCGGATGTGAAAGCGGATACAAACAAAATGGCGCGCCGCACTGATTGCTATAACGGACCAATCACAGCCCGCGTAGCACGACCCGTTAGCAACGACCGACCATTTCCGGACTACGATAATTTCGCTCGGGAAAAGTGATCAAATTTTGGAAGAGACCGAAGGCTGTGCGAAAAAACTGGTCTAGAAAAACCGTTTAAAACACATCTTCTACTATGTTTTAGACTTCCAAATTTTGATACTAGGTACAGAAAAGACCACTCTTTCAGAAAATGCAAAAAAACAAAAATCTATTTTTTCACCTAAATTGACATTTTAGCTGATTACGGAGAATCGCTGGTTGCGACTTTTTGTTGGTTTTGTGGTGCCGGGTCACATTATCACTTGATATTTTCAAAATCAAGAATGAGCTTAAAAATTGAAATTATTTTGATGTTCAAAATGATATAATAACAAAGATTGTTCATGATTGTTCAAAAAGATACAATTCGAATAAAAGCTGGCTTGGTCGGTCTGGCAGGCTTTCCCTTAAAGATTGTTATTGATGTAATCTGTAAGTCATTAACTGAGTAATGAAGGATGAGAATATACGAGAATCAATGTGCGGATTGTCATGCTAAGGCAGCCCTCAGTAAACACATTTAAATAACAAACTACCTAAATACCTCGGAAGTGAACGTCATTATAGAGAGGCGTTTTACCGAGCTGTTGCATTTAAGATGGCAAGATTCTCCCAATACACACTACAAAAAAAACCCAAAGATGGGTTTCACAAACCTTTAATTGCAAACTAGAGCGGGTATGAGAAAAGGTAGTACGTCGATTACGTCTAGGACACATCGGTCTTCATGCGGATCTAGGCCGAATGAAACTACACCCAACGGGACACTGTAACTCGTGCCGAGAAGTAGAAACCCTTTATCGCAAAATGCCCGAAATATATAATTGAAAGATCCATGCTACTCGCTGAAACAAACTTTATAACTCCTGAAGAAACTGTAAGACTCTTAAATTCATTAAATGCTAACATTCAAAATGCTTTATACCGTCCCCTTCAAAGAACGAGACATTTCAACCCCAAATGAGCATATTTTTTCTTCTTATTTGCACTATCATTCACACAAACCCATATTTTGTTTGTTTGTTTAAATTATCCAATGCAATCTGTATTATAAATACCACTATATCACAAAATTGTTATAGATTAAAGGTTTATAAAAGTTTGGGAGGTCTCTCGAAACCAATTTCCCTGAAGAAAAAAAAAACTCTTTGATTTTAAAATTATACACCCTCAGATACCCCCCTGCGTTCTTGTTCATGTTAGTTAAACTAAAGACTGTTTTCTTTTTAATTTCGCAAAAATTATGCACCAAATCGAGCCATTTATCCATCAATTAAAAAAAAAAATCTTCAACTTCTGAGGGGGCACCTCCCCCTCAGACACCCTCTGCGTTCTTGTTCCTTGTTAGTTGAACTAGACTGTTTTCTTTTTAATTTGACAAAAATTATGCACCAAATCGAGCCATTTAAAGAGATGGTTCATTGAAATGTGGAAAATGGGCAAATTACACCTCTACAGATTGCTGAGAACATTAACAAAATGAGCAAAGTACCTTTGAAGCCCTCACTGTTGTGAGGAATAAATTAAATGCAATTTTGTTACCCTTTCCTGAATCCACTCACAAAGTGAATTGACGGCGTTATTTTACACGCGAAACGATGACGTCACAATATGAACAACCTACATCACACATTCGGGACAATGTTGGATACCCATTGCAATTTCCAGATATGGGTTAACGTTGTTTGTATATTTACCGCCAGTGGTGATATTTCCTCTATTTTTGCCATTTTTAATGAGATACACTGAATAAATGATACTTTCTACAAATTTTTGTTTAATTTTTATATTTTTTTCCGTCACATTTGAGCATAAAAATCGGAAAACTAATCACATATTCTGAGGGCACTTCAGCGTGTATGTGTCTGATCTGGGAAGGCAAAGGACATTTTGCATGCTAACCTAACGACTCTTTTGGAGTAAAGTAGGCGACAAATTTACATAGAATTGTCCAGATATTCATTACAAACATGTGTGATTAGGCTGATTAATTTACATTTTTGATAAAGTAAGTCGTAAGACCTGATAAACCGAGAGAAACAGATCAGTCCGGTTCGCAATTCACGGCTAGCTCGAGCGCTGGGCTACGGGCTAGGCTGGCTAGCAAGCTGCGCTAGATGTGATGCACGCATACTACGTAGCCTACGTGCGATATTGCACACACAGAGACAGAGTACACACGCACAGCTACTAGGTGCGGGAAACTTGAACGCTAAATACATCGACGATATATTCACTCGCTTTTTGGAAGTTATATTTATACCATTTATCTAGACTAAAGTCAGGTTAAGAACCAAAACCATGCCATGGAGGAGCCTTCTTCTATCTCCTCAAAACTCAAATCAAGTATGTTTTCGTCCATATCCATATTTCCAGGGGATTTTGATGAAGGTAAACAGCGTTAGGTATAAATGGGTACGGTACTCGAGAGTCAATGCAATACATGTGAATAGCACGCAGACTGCATCTCGCCCCGTCGTCAATCATTTCAGCTGAGCGGCCCGCTGTTCATATTGTGGCGTCACTTCACAAATCAGCTGACTTACGATGTTTCCGGGGCGTTGAGTGGGTTGATTTTTCGTCAAGTTCAATCAACTTTTATAAATTTCGCTCGAATGTACAAGTTACACAAATGTAATGATTTTACTCAGTGTAATTTTTCGATTGCAATGATACCAAATTCAGTCAAGTTTGAAATCAATAAACCATCTCTTTAAGCATCAATAGCAAAACATTCTTAAACTTCTGAGGGGGGCACATCCCCCCTCAGACACCCCCTGCGTTCTTGTTCCTTGTTAGTTGAACTAGACTGTTTTCTTTTTAATTTGACAAAAATTATGCACCAAATCGAGCCATTTAAGCATCAATTTCAAAAAATTCTTTATCTTCAGACACCCCTCTGCGTGGCGCGCCCATTCGCCCCCTAACAAAATAACCTGGCGCCGCCCCTGTTTACAGATATATTATTACCCCGGTCATTGGATTCAATACTTGTCAACACACACACTGTGTGCACAGTCTCCACTACCCTGGGAGCATTCCAGCCAGACGTTCCTAGACCCTCAAAAACTGTTTGACCAACAATGACGGGTACCCATAATAAAAAAAAATTAGTCTTCAGCGGGAAACTCACCTCGTCCTTGATCCCATATCTAACTTCTCGAAGTTTCTTTATCAGTGGATGTAACTTAAGTACATCACACGCGGCCTCCAGAGTTGTTCCTGTTGCTGCTGCTTTTACTACTGATTTTTTGTTAATATAGTATTTTTACGTCTAGTCTGGTTCGTAAGGTTATAGTCGAGTATTAGAGCTCCGAGCTCGGACATTGTGTGTCCTCGATCCTGTGCTTTGGCTGTCCTACAGATGAGGATCGTCCTTGTCCTTGTCAAACCGGTAATGTAGTGATAGCTACATGTAGTTTAACAGAGTCTGCAAATACAGACTAGCATGTATAACTAAATATAGAATGACCTGCAACCCATGACTCATGCCAGGTCATGTTATGAAACAATGAGTACTTGTACATGAGATGCCTACAAAGATGTCTGACTGACATAGAGCCTCAATAAAGCTATACAACTTATTAGTTCAATCAAAGCTCTCCAACTGGTCTTTTATAAGAACATAATATGGTGTCAGAACTAGGCAGCCAGTGTTTGTGCTGAGCAATCCAGCCTACAGTATATACATGGAGGAATCATTGAAATCAGGCCAGTTCAATCCAATTCTTTGTGATGTGAGAGATGATGAGAGGTCTTAGAGTCTAAGTGTATGTCCAGTGAATGTAGTTATGTCCATAATAGTTAGCGCTGTCGTTGTATGGATTGGAGTGCATAGTTTTGTGCCGGGCCAGTTCCAGTATAACGGGCAGTAAGCGTGATATATATGGGACATGGACATACAGAATAACTCAGTGAAAGTTAATAGTTGAGCTTAAAGTAATTGTTGCAAAGATACAAAAAGAAAAAGCTAATTGTTATGCTGTTCATGTGAGTGACTACACTAGGCTAAGAAACAAAAAGAAACAAAATGGCAAATCTCAGTCGACCTCCTCCACTCGACTTAAAGGGAAATATTTCCGAGAACTGGAGAAGATTTAAACAGAAATTCACTCTATACAATGTTGCCTCAGGAATGTCTGAAAAAGATGAAAAGTTACAAACATCAATGTTTCTACACGTGATTGGCGATGCTGCCTTGGAATTGTATAATACGTTTGTATTTGCTGAGGGTGAGAGCATGAAGCTTGAGAAAGTGTTGAACAAATATGAGGAATATTGCATGCCGAAACGTAATCTAACGTATGAGAGACATAGATTTTTCACAAGATCTCAGTTAGTGCATGAGAGTGTTGATCAGTACGCAACAGAATTGCGGAGTCGTGCTCAGTCGTGTGAGTTTTCCATGTTGAAAGAGAGTCTTATCCAGGACAGAATTATCTGTGGTATTTTAGACGATGGTCTAAGAGAACGTTTGTTGAGGCAAGATGATCTTACATTGGTTAAAACGTTGCAAGTATGTCGTGCGGCTGAACAAACTCGAACGCAGGCACAAGCGTTGAGTTCTGCAGGGGAAAACGCCTCAATTCCGGTAGATTCTTTCAGCAAGACTAAGAAGAAATTTCCTGGTTCAAAGTCAAAACGGTCAGAACCTCAAGGTCGTACTAAAAGTGATGCATGTAGCAGGTGCGGAAACCGACATAGCAAAGACAAATGTCCCGCACAAGGTCAAACATGCAAGAAGTGCGGTAAGCAGAATCATTTTGCTAAATGTTGTAAAACCCCAGTAGCCAAGGTCAATGAACTGCAGCACTTGGAGGTAGATTCAGACGGTTTCATGATTTGCTCTGTTGAATCAAAAGAATCCAAGGATGAATGGATAGTTAATCTACTAGTCAATAACCAGCCGGTTGACTTCAAGGTTGATACTGGTGCTCAGGCGAATCTTCTTCCTGAGACAGTATTTCACAAATTGAAACCAAAACCAAAGCTACAAAAAGCCAAAGTGATGTTGACAGGTTATTATGAGACAGATATCCCGGTCAAAGGTCGTTGTTGTGTACAAGTTGAGTACAAAGGGATCAAACGCAATGTGCCGTGTCTAGTCATTCCTGGAAATCGTCAGCCTTTGTTAGGATTACGGACGAGTGAAGACTTGTATTTGGTGAAACGGGTGTATCATGTTGAGAAACAAACTGAACACGTAACGGGTGAAAGTGTAGTTCAAGACTATCAAGATGTGTTTGTAGGTCTAGGTTGTCTTCCTGGTAAACACCACATCACATTGAGAGAGGATGCACATCCTGTTCAGCATGCATGTCGCAAAGTTCCATTTCCACTTAAAGATAAACTCAAAGACGAGTTAGATAAGATGGAACGAATGGACGTAATCACACGAGTTGATGAGCCAACTGATTGGGTTTCTTCTCTCGTGGTGGTGATGAAAAAGAATGGTCAGCTCAGGATCTGTCTAGATCCGAGAGACCTGAACCGAGCAATCAAAAGAGAACACTATCAATTGCCATCAAGAGCTGAAATAACTGCACATTTTGCAGGAGCCAAATACTTCAGCAAGTTAGATGCATCTAGTGGTTTTTGGCAGATCCAACTAGATGACGAAAGCTCCAAACTTTGTACGTTTATCACGCCATACGGAAGGTACAAGTTCTTGAGACTACCTTTCGGTATTTGTAGTGCTCCGGAAGTCTATCACAAGATAGTGCACCAACTGTTTGCACACATTCCGGGAGTTAACACAATGATGGATGATGTGATTGTATGGGGAACTACCCAACAGGAGCATGATGACAGGTTGAGAGAGGTTCTCAGCATAGTGAGAAAAATGAATCTCAAGTTGAACAAAGACAAATGCGAGTTCAATGTCAAGAAGCTCACATTTATTGGTGACTTGATCAGTGATCAAGGAGTTCAACCTGATCCAAAGAAAGTGTCTGCTATCTTGAACATTGAGAGACCGAAATGTCGGAAAGATGTCCAACGGTTCTTGGGTATGATCAATTACCAAGGGAAGTTCATTCCAGATCTGTCGACCAAGTCAGCAGCGCTGAGACATCTACTAGACAAAAAGAATGTATGGACATGGGATCATGCACAAGAGGATGCATGGAATCTGCTGAAAAAAGCTCTGATACAAGAGCCAGTCCTACATTTCTATGACTGCAAGAAACCAACCAAGCTGTCAGCAGACGCATCAAAGGATGGTATTGGTGCAGTGCTACTACAGCAATATGATCAAGATTGGGTTCCGATCGCATATGCATCTAGATCAATGACTGATGCAGAGACTAGATATGCACAGATCGAGAAAGAATTGCTGGCAATCACATACGCATGTGAAAGATTCCATCAATACATCTATGGACAACAAGTAGAAGTGGAGACTGATCACAAGCCACTTATTCCACTGTTTGTAAAGTCACTGGGTGACTGTCCCCTACGCATTCAAAGGTTACTCATCAGGGTACAGAGATATGATCTCAAGGTCTCGTACACGCCTGGAAAGTACATGTATACTGCTGATACATTGTCCAGAGCAGTAGATCCAAAGGCTGAGTTGAATGCTGAAACTGAGGAAGATATCAGAGTCTATGTAGATGCTATTGTCAAGAGCATGCCAGTTACATCGAACAAACGAAATCAGATTGTCGAAGAGACAAAGAAAGATGATCAACTGCAAGAGCTGCTAGGCATCATCAGAGATGGTTGGCCAGAAATGAAGCATCAATGTCCAGTTCGAGTCAGGGAATACTGGAACATCAGGAGTGAACTCTCTGAAGCAGATGGCATCATCTTCAAAGGCAGCAAAATAGTGGTTCCCACTACTATGAGAAGGTTCATGCTAAACAAAATCCATGAAGGACACTTAGGCATCGAGAAGTGTAAGAAACGTGCTAGAGAAGTCATCTATTGGCCCAGAATCAACACAGACATCACTGAAATGGTCCAAAGTTGTACTTCATGCCTAATGTACAGACCAAAACAGCAAGCTGAAAGTCTACATCCTCATGACGTGCCGAACCGCCCGTGGGAAAAAGTTGCTGTTGATTTGTTCACGCTGAACAATAGAGAGTACATGGTCATCGTCGACTACTATTCACAGTTCATTGAAGTATGTACTATGACTTCTACTAGTAGCAAGGCCGTGATCAACCACATGAAAGCAGTATTTGCTCGCCATGGAACGCCATGTGAGCTGATGTCGGATAATGGTCCTCAATTTGCAAGCCAAGAGTTCCAGAGCTTTGCAAAAGAATGGGATTTTCACCATACTACATCGAGTCCATATTATCCGCAATCCAATGGCCTCGCAGAGAATGCTGTGAAGATTGTGAAAAAACTCATATTGAAGTCACAGCACAGTGGACAGGATATCCACAGAGCTCTACAAGTCTATCGCAGTTCACCACTATCATGCGGAAAGTCTCCGGCAGAACTCCTCTACAATCGTCGACTTCGATCGAATCTCCCCATGCTTGACAGTTTACTTGACAACCAACAGGTCAATACTCGATCAGTGAGGGGAAGAAAGGAGGATCATAAGGTGAAGCAAAAAGAGCGATTCGACAAACATGCTCGAGACTTGTCAAAGCTAAAGCCTGGAGATCATGTCATACTCCAAGACATGAAAACCAACACCTGGTCGAAACGTGGTATTGTCAGGTCTGTCCAGGATCGAAACAGATCATACCAGATCGAGACAGAAACAGGAGAGATACGTCGCAGAAACAGACGTCACCTCAGGCCAGTCCCACGTCAACAACAAGCCGAGTCTATTCCACTACCAACACAGGATGACTTCGAGCTAGATGACACTGCAGAAGCTACAGAGCAACCAGCACCTGAAGAAAGCTCAACTACGTCATCAACCAGAACCAGAAGCGGACGAGTTATTAAACCGCCAGATCGCTTGAACTTGTAAATAAATGAAAGCGAACTACAGAGAAAGACTTTCGCGTTTTGTAAATAGTTTATAGTTACAGAGTTCAACTTGGACTTTAAAACATAACTGCAGGATTGCATGAGCATGACATATATATTTGCATGTTATAGTTTAAAAATATAACCGGATTTAATCAGTCACTTTGATTACACAAATCAACAGATATCACTCAACCTCAACGGAGAATTCCAGTTTCGCGAATCGCAACCTTGAAAGATATGGACTGTCGCGTAATAAGTTATATATTTGAAAGCGACAGTACTCCAGCTTTAAGGGACAGAATAATGCCCTAGTACAGTCGCGAGTGTACAGGTAGTCCACCCTGTCACTCTGTACAGTTTAAGAAGTTTTATATATGTATATGTAAACCTCTTTTAAAGAAGGGAGGTGTAGTGATAGCTACATGTAGTTTAACAGAGTCTGCAAATACAGACTAGCATGTATAACTAAATATAGAATGACCTGCAACCCATGACTCATGCCAGGTCATGTTATGAAACAATGAGTACTTGTACATGAGATGCCTACAAAGATGTCTGACTGACATAGAGCCTCAATAAAGCTATACAACTTATTAGTTCAATCAAAGCTCTCCAACTGGTCTTTTATAAGAACATAATAGGTAATACACGTACACCTGGAGCCATGGCTGAGCGCAGGGGAAAATATTTAGCGTCGCGTTCCTCGCATGAGCGGACAGGGAGTGGGGGGGGGGGGGGGGGGGTCTGAGGGGATCGATATGTATCAAGTATCAAGTATCAAGTTTATTGTCTTCCAGAAAACACATGTGACAACATATAATAGAGTATAATCATGACAGTACAATGTAGAATAGAGAAAGACGAGGAGACCTTGGTTGAAACACAGCTTGTTAAGTTAAGGCCCCCTCATTATGATGTCCCCTCCGAAGCTGAAGAAAAATCGAAGTTTCAAACACAATTAGTGGATTTGGTGTATACTTTTTGCCAGGATATCATTTAAAAACTATGACATTTTCAAACATAAATTTATGATAAGCCTTGGATTCTAAGATTTCAAATTTTTCTATGACTCTCGGGTATGATGATCTGTCTGGTTGCCATAAGGTTGGTGATGGACGTGATCGCTGGGTTATTATGATACAAACGAATCAAGAAATATTGGATTTCGTTAGGGAATATTATGATTTTCAACAAAATGAAGCAAATAGTAGGCTTATAATAAGATGTATGTTTGATTATGATTAACATTTGAGTCATTTCAAGGAACAAAATAAGACCGTTGTCATGGAAGCGGGACGTTAAATGTTTTTTTACCACGCCCCCTCCAAAAATGAAAATAAATGAATACAAGGGAACATTATAATCTATACCAAAATAAAACAAAAATAGGAAAAAAGAGTCCACTGTTCGCAGGAATTGGCAGAGAGATAGAGATGAACATTCTCACCATTAAGGACGAAGCATTATTAGTAGTTATAGCAGTGAGTAGACGGACGGCCATAGGATTTGTACACGAATATTTTCATACTTATACTATTTCTAATTGACTCGTGTACATTAACTTTGACAAAGTCTATTTTCGAGAAAAACTGATTTATAACACGCGTGTCTATGGGGTTTTGATGAGGTCTTGACTTTTTGAATTTAGATAGGGATTTTTCATTTTGGACTTGTAAATTTTTTCGATAAAAACTTACTTTTAACACGTGTGTCTAAAGCATTTAGTTTTTATGAATTTTACTTAAATTTTTTTTTTGGTTTTCATTTTGGGCTTGTATTTTTTTTCTCGATAAAAACAGACTTCCAACACAAGGTTCTATGTCAATTTTGACATTTTGAATTTTACTTAAAGTTAAGGATTTTTAGGAATTATTGACGTTTTCAATAGTGGATAGGTATTTTCTTTTTGGAACTGACTTTTAACATGCGTGTCTATGGAATTTTGACTCTTTGACTTTCTTTCTATACTTTGAGTTTGACTTTCTGAGGAATGTTCACAACGCCGTTGTATCTATAGGTTGGATCAATATCTATTGTTCGATCAACTAAAGGAATGTGTATTGACCCATATTGTGAACCTCGCATGGCACCGCGGGGCCGTTATTGTAGCCCATGTGTAAAGTGTATATGATTGATTTCGTATAGGTCTAGACAGGGGCGTCGCCAAAGGGGGGGGGGTGTGGGGGTGCGACACCCCCCCCACCTGTCAGGATATTGTCGGTAAACTTGCGCTGCCGTCGGGAAAAAGAGAAAAGGGGGAGGGGAAAAAAGAGAGGGAAAAAAAGAGAGGGAAAAAAAGAGAGGGAAAAAAGAGAGGGAAAAAAGAGAGGGAAAGGGAAAGAAAAGAAAAAAGGAAAAGGAAAAGAAAAGAAAGAAAGGAAAAGAAAGGAAAAAAAGGAAAATAAAGGAAAGAAAAGAGAAGAAAGAAAGAGAAAAAAGAAAAAGAGGGAGGAGAGGAAAGAAAGGAAAAGAAAGAAAAGAAAGAAAAGAAAAAAGAAGAAAAAAGAGTGAAAGGGAAACAAAAGAAACGGGGGGTGAAAGAGAGGAGAGAGAGGGGAGGTAAAAGTCTGAGAGAGGAGGAGTGGGAGTAAAAGAGAGAAGGGGGTTGCTGGGTGGAGTCGTCTCGTCGAGGGAGCAAGAAAGACACTGGTAAATATGTTGCTGTGTCGGGTCAGCTGTGTCGGTATTCTTGCTCGATCCTCGTGTACTATATCAAGGCAGAAGTTTGAAGTCGGTGAGATGTATAATTTATTGTCGGTCGGCCGACAAGTTTTTTTCCCTACGAACTGTGACTTCTATCCGCTGTGACGACTTCGAGAGTGACTACAATTACAATACTTGTATTTTCTCGAAGTTTCACCTTCCTATAATATCAGCTAAAGAAATCAGAGGTTTAACATTTTCGGGGAAACTAAATTCAAACAAGGTTTAAGAGTCAACAACGGTACGACGAATCATCTTCCTTTCTTTATATTGTGATGAAACGCCAAAAATTCCGCGCTTCGCACGGAAGGGGAAACTTCATTAAGACGAGTCGAGAACGGTACAACGAATCGTCTTCCTTCTCTAATAATTAAAGGAAACGTCAAAGTTTCCGCGCTTCGCGCGAGAATGGGAAACTCAATTCAGACAAATATGGCTTATTAAAAGTCGAAAACGGTACAACGAATCGTGTTCTTTCTCCAATAATTTGAGGAAACGTCAAAGCTTTCGCGCGAGAGGGGGAAACTGAATTCAGATGAATAGGGCTTAATAAGATTCGAAAACAGTACGAGGAATCGTCTCCCTTTCTCTATATTGTGATGAAACGCCAAAAATTCCGCGCTTCGCGCGGAAGGGGAAAACTTCATTTAGACGAGTCGAGAACGGTACAACGAATCGTCTTCCTTCTCTTATAATTTAAAGAAACGTCAAAGCTTCCGCGCTTCGCGCGAGAATGGGAAACTGGATTCAGAAAAAATAAGGCTTATTAAAAGTCGAAAACTGTACAACGAATCGTGATCTTCTTCCAATAATATGAGGAAACGTCAAAGCTTTCGCGCTTTGCGCGAGAGGGGGAAACTGAATTCAGATGAATAGGGCTTATTAAGAGTCGAAAACAGTACGACGAATCGTCTTCTTTCTCTAATAATTTAATGAAACGCCAAAACTTCTGCGCTTCGCGCGGGAGGGGGAAGCTTCATTCAGATAAGTATTAAGAGTCGAGAACAGTACATCGTCTGTCTGCTTTTTTATAATAATTTAATGAAAGGTCAAAGCTTTCGCGCTTCGCGCGGGAGGAGGGGGAACTTCATTCAGCCAAGGATTAACAGTCGAAAACGGTATAATTAATCGTCTTCTTTTCCTAATAATTTAAGGAAACGTCTAAGCTTCCGCGCTTCGCGCGGGAGGCCCATCACCCACACCCCCTAATGAGCGCGCTTTTAATTGATTCTTACGCTCACCTACCGCCCCTCCCTAAAATAAGATCCTAGCTCCGCGCCTGCATTAAAATAGATAGCTATGATGCTGACTAAATTGAAGAAATAATTCGTATATTTATGTCGTCGAGGAAAATGACCCTTTTGCGCATAAATTATGCAAGTACTATAGATAGTCCATAGGAAAAACAATTTAGCCTTCGGCGCCAAGTTTATAGGGTTGAATTTTGTAGATATTGCACATTTAATTTTGTCGGTAATTGGTGGTTAGTTTTGTCGGTAATCGTTGGCCTCTACGCCCCCCCCCCCCCCCCCCCGCTGAAAAAGGTCTAGCGACGCCCCTGGGTCTAGTGTCTTTTGTATTTGAATTACCTCTTTTCAGCAATAGTACCGTTGTTTCTTAGGTGTCAACGGCGTTGCGAATATAACGACAGCGTGTTACGGTGTTAAATATTGTTGCGTTACGGCGTTAAATTGCGGATTACGGCGTATCAAAGTGTTCTGTGCAGGTCCAAAGAATTTGGCGGTATGAACAGGTCGGAGTAAAACAAGCTTCATTTGTCGATCGTCTGTTGAGAGGTTCATAAAGTCAATGCACGATCAATAAGAAACAACGTACTATTGCTGAAAAGAGGTAATTCAAATTTAAAAAAAACACTATAGACGTATACAAAATCAATCATACCCTTTACACATAGGCTACAATACACTTCCCCGTGTTGTCATGTGAGGATCACAGTATGGGTCAATACACATTCCTTTATTTTGTTGATCGAACAATAGATATTGATCCAACCTATATACAACGGCGTTGTAAACATTCCTCAGAAAGTCAAACTCAAAGTAGAAAGAAGTTCAAAGAGTCAAAATGGAAAATTCGATCGCCCAAATACGTAAAACATTTGAATCTTGAAGGAATTGTACTTTTTCACTAATGCTAAATTGTCACGATTGTATACATTCGGGTGTCATGCAGCTCCATTTTGTATCATGCAGGATTATAGCTTACCCTCCACTGGGCTGGAAGCTGGAGACAAGTTTTTATTAACATTTGATTCAATTCAATTCAATTCAATTCAATTCAATTCAATTCAATTCAAGTTTATTTTTCATTTCCACAGATATCAGAACAATATTTCATTAAAACAAAACAAAAAATTGAACAAGATAACATGTGAATAATATCTTGATTAATGGGATTATTAAAACCGAACTCCTCACTCTTTATCAATAATTATTATCTGTATAGCACAGGCGCGGATCCAGGATTTCTTAGGGGAGGGGGCCCAACTTTTTTTTTTTTTTGCTCCCGAAAATTTGAAAATCGCGCCGGCCGAAAAGTCGCTCAGTGGGGGGGGGGGGGGGGGGGGGGGGGGGGGGGGGGGGGGGGGGGGTAAGCGGACACTTTTTTTTTTTTTTTTTGAGTCCCCAAAAAAAATCGCAACGACTCAGGCCAGCCGAAAAGTCGCTCAGTGGGGGGGGGGGGGGGGGGGGGGGGGGGGTAGTGAGCACATATTTTTTTTTTTTTTTTTTGGTCTTCGAAAATTTCAAAAATTTGCACCCCCCCCCCCCTTGAGCGCCAGGGGGGGGGGGCCCAACCCCCCAAAAAGGTAAAAATCGCGTGATTTTACATGATTTTTTTCTTCAAGGGGGGGGGGGGGGGCCGGGCCCCCCGGCCCCCCCCCCCCTGGATCCGCCACTGGTATAGCATTCCAAAAATTTGAGTCTATCTGTTATATTGTAATTGACTGATTTTTTTTTTTTTTTTTTGATGAGCGGGAATGTCAAAACCCTCTTTGCCATTTAATATTATTGTACTCCGAAATGACGTTATTGCTATTAAGTATCATCTCAGAGTCTGCTTTAACATGCATACATTTTTTCTCCTTCCGTACAACACATCTCTTTGTTTGCAAAACTCCTGTGTCAATCACAGAATCCATTGTTATAGACTGAACTAGTTTTGATGAGCGGGATGTCAATCCCTCTTTGCCATTTAATAATCGTAATCCGATTTGTCATTATTGTTATCAAGCATTTTGTTTCTTCCCACCCCTCTATTTTGCGTGTCCAAAATACACCCTATACTCGGGCCGTCGGGCTCTCGCTCTGTTGCTCCCTAAGCAATTATTGTAACTGTGACCAAGATGGGTCTTATTGTATTTTCATTTGTATTATATTTTGAAGTTACCCCCCACACTTGCACTTCGTACACACAAACGCACCACCATCACACATGCAGTTGTTCATCCTCCAAATTTTCGGTACTTTACATAATACGTATCGTTAAATGAATTCGCACGCGCACACTTCCCGATATTCTTGTCGACGATATAAACGAGAGCAAATACTACACACCCCAAGAATTCAAAATTCATTTTCTTACAAACCGGACAATATTTCACTTTTACATATAAACTCCAGAAGTCTGAACAAAAATTTCGAATACGTTGAAACCTTTTACACTCTTTAATAATTTTGCATTTTCCGTCATTGGAATAAGTGAGACATGGTTACATCAGAATTCTCCAGATATGTTCAATTTGCCTAATTATAAGTTGATTAGGGCGGACCGCAAAGGAAGGAAGAGGTGGCGGTGTTTTTTGGCGTTTTATATTACACAAAACATAAAC
>JAVYIG010017019.1:0-28216 GCA_035222895.1 Strongylocentrotus droebachiensis
TATCCATGGAAGTCTGGGACTCTTTTTATAATTATAACATTTGTTCACTAATGGAATGTGTCTATCTGAATGAGACATACAAATCGTCATAAATTTATCATACGCAGTATTTGTATCATGCGAACTATTAACTTCAGTCCAATCAGCCTCTTCGAGACTTTCTTTCAATCGCGCTATTTTATTAGGTGTTACTTTTCTGAATCTTTGCAAGGGGGTGTCTTTTTTATTAAAAATACAATGACTTCGTGAAAAAATTGGGTAGTGATCAGATATGTCTGATCAAATGATTCCTGATTCAGGTAAGGGAACAACATTGCAGAAGATATTATCAATAAGGGTTGCTGTTTGGTTGGTTACTCGGGTTGGTTTTGTAATTAAAGGTAATAAGGATGAAGATAACATGTATATCCAAAAAATCTTGTGATGTATTTGGAGCTGAAGATTTAGATATATCTATGTTAAAATCTCCCACGATATAGCAGTCTTTATTGGTAAAGACTGGATTTTGTAGTAAATCTTGCAAATATTCTAAGAAGACAGGAATATTCGAACTAAGAGGTCTGTAACATACCGTAATCAAAATATTCTTAGCATTTGGTACTCTAATTTCAATGACAATTGATTCAGCAATTTCAGTCATACAATTAAGATTGCTATGAATAAAATATTCAAAATGTTGATTGATATACAGAGCTACCCCACCTCCTCTTTTATTAACTCTACTATTTTCTAAAAGGACATAACCGGGGAGTGAATATGAACCTGCAAATTCCCGAGTTAACCATGTTTCGGTCAAAGCAATTGCAGAAAAGTGTGTGTGTAAGGGAGTATCCGTTAAAAAGCGCAAGTTATCGAAGTTACAATTCTAACTCCTTACATTTAAGTGCATAATTGAAAATGTATTAGGTGTTTTTTCTAGAGATTTAAATTGATTCGCAGTTAAGTAGTTAGAACTGGAATAATGGTTATTATTATCTTCGTTTAGGTCAGTAGCTAGATTATTAATTCCTTGAGATGCAAGATTGCCAAAATGAGAAGAATTTAGATCATTATTTTTAGTATTAATGCTTGGTCTAAACAAATCGTAAAGCTCATCATCGCTCAGTATACTGAAGGGACCGTTTTCAGCCATTATAAAAGTACATCGTTTCCTGTACGGACAGTGAGCGTGTGCGCATGGGCAAGGCAGAAACCTGGGGAGAGAGAAAAGACGAGAGTGAAAAGAAAGTAGAACAGTTACAATACAGTTACAGTACGGACAGTGAGCGTGTGCGCGTGGGCAAGGCACATACCTGGGGAGAAAGAAAAGACGAGAGTGAAAAGAAAGTAGAACAGTTACTATACAGGGAAGAGGCTACACAAAAAGAAACATTGATACATTGATACATAATATGAGAAGAGGGTCGCTATTCATAATAGGAGAAGAGGGTCGCTACTCTTTTTATTTTTCAAGTTATGAACTATATCTATTAATTCATTTCTATGTACAGGGACAAAATATAGTGAATTGGGATTTGGCTGGTCTATAAAGTCTAAAAATATCTTTTGCGTTAGAGGAACATCCTCTGCAAGGCTATGTCCTATTTGAGAGAAATATTGATTAAACGTATCGGCTATCTGCACTGAATCGTGAATTTCTACGTTGTTATATGTTATTTTTTCTATACGCGATTTATCGTTATGCTTATTAATGGCACTATTTATGATTTTCCATGTTTTACTAATATCATGTTTGAATAGAATCAACTGATTTTTAAAATATTTTCGTTTTTCAATAAGTAATATTTTAGTGAGAATATTTTTGTAAGTGCTATATTTACGGTGAGACTTTTCAGAACGCTGAATTTTGCTTGCGTAATATAAGTTGTTTTTTCGATTGATTAATCTTAAAATTGGTTTGGTTATCCATGGAAGTCTGGGACTCTTTTTATAATTAGAACATTTGTTCACTAATGGAATGTGTCTATCTGAATGAGACATACAAATAGTCATAAATTTATCATACGCAGTATTTGTATCATGCGAACTATTAACTTCAGTCCAATCAGCCTCTTCGAGACTCTCTTTCAATCGCGCTATTTTATTAGGTGTTACTTTTCTGAATCTTTGCAAGGGGGTGTCTTTTTTATGAAAAATACAATGACTTCGTGAAAAAAATGGGTAGTGATCAGATATGTCTGATCAAATGATTCCTGATTCAGGTAAGGGAACAACATTGCAGAAGATATTATCAATAAGGGTTGCTGTTTGGTTGGTTACTCGGGTTGGTTTTGTAATTAAAGTTGATACTCTAAGACAATCCCAAATAATGAGATAATTACATAAATAGAAAGCTTTTAACCCCCATAATAACACCAATGGTGTCCACCCGACAAAACAAGTTTAGAATAATGAATTTATGCGAGTAAACTCTACCAAAATATCTAAGTCTGAAACCCGGAAGTGCACGTAGAGTCGGGCCTCTATCCGTGACGTCACGAACGGGAGTCATGGGCTCAGTGAGAGTGAATGGCAGTGATATCCCTACGTAAATGCTATCCTGTCAGAGCTTAGATTTGTTCTTGTTAAGGAGTATATTTGATGGATTTTCTGTTTTCATTTGAATGAAGAATAACGAAGCAACATTTTCCAGTCGCTGATTTCTTTTTATATCCTCATATTCACCTATTTGGTAGAGATTTAACTCTTTATGCGCCACTTAAAAAACCCCCCTGTGCCACATTCTTTTAGGGTCACACATTTCGAGGGAATCTTTATTGACTCTGCTGAATCAAGAGGCTATAACTCTTCACTGGATGATCATGATGAAAAATATTGTGCAGCAAAGTTGTAGACCGGAAAACGTGCTTTTCGATGAACCGTCATTTGTTATATTTTGAATTATCATTTTTATAATAATCATAATTATATAATGTTTAATTTTTCTTATTTACGGCAGTTTTTTATCCCTCTAGAATTTCTTATTTAGCAATGATAAGACATCTTCAAATCGAATCTATTAGAAAGGTGGACTTCTTACCTTTCTTTACATACCTTGCTCAAGTATTCTAACAATTCAGAAGGTTAGTATTTAGGTTGTTGAAGAAAAGAAGTTCAATAGGGAGAGACTTGAAAGTACCCCGCTCAGCCACCCTTGACAATGGGCTAATCTGCCCATTGAAATCCCTATTACCCCAGGTTATTGTCAATGTCCGGTTTAGCGGGGCATGAAAAGGGACGTCGTGGGGATGTTTTTCTTTGTTGTGCCATGATAAGTCAATAAGAAATAAGAGAATGTTATTGATTTTGCCCACTGGTATGAGCATGTAAAAATGGTATAGGCATAATATATTATATGTGATATACATGACATAATCAGCATCTTATTGAAATGTCTCATTATGAATGTTCACCGCATCTGTTCTCTCACCTTCTTTACCCCTCAATAAAATTGATTTCAAGTACATTTATCACAGCCATAGATATACAAAGAAAGAATGAATCAATCTTAAAATATAAACTATATTGCATTGTTTTCCATTTACTTTATTGTGAGAGAGCTTATTATCAGAAATGATTGACGAGTGGAGTATGCAATGAATAAAATATGGAGAACGGACGTGAGAGACATTATGAGAGAGAAATAGTGATATGAAATGAAAGGACTTTACTGTGAATAAAGATTATAAGAGAAAGAGATAAAGATGACGGCAAGACAGGATACATATTGATACGAAAATAACAATAATAATGAGATAGAGATGACGGAAAGAAAGAGAGTAAACACTGATAGCATAAGAATGAATAAAGATAATAAGAGAAAGATATAGAGATGACGGCAAGACATAGGGTACATATAGATAGGAAAATGATAATAATAATAAGATAGAGATGACGGAAAGAAAGAGAGTAAACACTGATAGCATAAGAATGAATAAAGATAATAAGAGAAAGATATAGAGATGACGGCAAGACATAGGGTACATATAGATAGGAAAATGATAATAATAAAAAGATAGAGATGACGGAAAGAAAGAGAGTAAACACTGATAGCACAAGAATGAATAAAGATAATAAGAGAAATATATAGAGATGACGGCAAGACATAGGATACATATTGATAGGAAAATAATAATAATAATAAGATAGAGATGACGGCAAGAAAGAGAGTAAACACTGATAGCATAAGAATGAATAAAGATAATAAGAGAAAGATATACAGATGACGGCAAGACATAGGGTACATATAGATAGGAAAATGATAATAATAATAAGATAGAGATGACGGCAAGAAAGAGAGTAAACACTGATAGCATAAGAATGAATAAAGATAATAAGAGAAAGATATAGAGATGACGGCAAGACATAGGGTACATAATTATAGATAGGAAAATGATAATAATAATAAGATAGAGATGACGGAAAGAAAGAGAGTAAACACTGATAGCATAAGAATGAATAAAGATAATAAGAGAAAGATATAGAGATGACGGCAAGACATAGGGTACATATAGATAGGAAAATGATAATAATAATGAGATAGAGATGACGGCAAGAAAGAGAGTATTACTGCTTAGGAATTAAAGTTAAATCGTGCACTTATGAATAGGCGGATGCATTATATTGTCATCAGATGTACATGAGCAGTTTTGTAAAACGAATAGGTCTAGAACTATGATAGTACTTGTCATAGATGTGTGTGACTGCCTCAAAAAAGGATACAGTACCAGTTAAACATTTTATGTTGTAAAATATCAAACTTGAACGAGATCATGCAAGGGCGCTTCCTGTATAATATTTTGGCGAGTGATGCGGCTCTTGCATGAACGTTCGTGGAGCGAGCAGAATCGGGAGGTAAGACCAAGCCGCTGCTCTAGGCGCTGCTTGCTTGTGATGGAACGTACGTGCGCTAGTTATATGTTTATCGGCAATTGCAAGAGAATGAAAGCGACGTTGCCAGCTAAGAAAAACGACTAACAAAGACTTGCTCCTGACTACCGGTGTCAGAATTGGTAGATGAAGGATGTTCAGGGCCAAGGAAGGCGAAAGACATTGGAAAAAGGAAGAAGAAACCATCGGGAGATCGCTGTAGTGTATGGTAATGAACTGTGCATGGGTAGACAGCTACTGTTCACTCCGTGCCTGGGCCGATTTCAACACCAAAACAAAAATTACATAGTGAAAATATCGACTAATAGCACATCGTTGGCATGTATATGTCATAATTTTTAAACGGGGAATTGATATTAATACTATGAACAGTGGCGTAGACAGGTTCGTACACCTGGGGGGGATGACTCAGGGGCGGATCTAGCTTTTTGCTAAGGGGGGGGGTGACCAAAATAATGACGATGCAGAGCATCGTCCACGAGCCGCGAAGCGGCGAGCCGATTTTTTTGGGGTGTTTATTTGAACCCCGTAAGTGATGTTTTCCTGGCATCTATTAACAAAATGGAGACCATAAAAAGCAGTGCATGATAACGTCTTTTTAAATCAAGTAACAGTTAAATACACAGTTATATCCAGAGTTATCATGTGTTTGGTTAAGTTACCAGATGAGTTGAATATCTTCTCACAATATTTGCACTTGAAAGGGTTTCTCTCCAGCGTGCGTTCTTTTTTCTTTCTTTTTTTCTTTTTTTTCTTCTTTTTTCCCCCTTTTTTTTTTGTTTGTTTTTTGGGGCCGCCCAAGGGGGGGGGGGGGTTTAAACCCCGTAGATCCGCGCCTGTTTAATCTTGTGGTTAGCTTGTGGTTTCCAAACCACAAGATAACCACAAAATACTTGTAAGATTTTCTTTTTTTTACCGTCTGATTTGGCTTTCACCGTGTGAATGCGGCTAATAACAATAAACACAATTACAATAATGATGAGGATTATTATCATCATCATAATTATTATTATTATTAATATTATAATTGTTATCATTATTATTATTATCATCATTATGACTTATTAAGTAAGCAAATATCATTCCCCCAAAACCTGGGGGGGGGGATGATTGTACATGCCATCCCCCTCATCCCCCCCCCCCCCGTTGTCTACGCCCCTGACTATGAAGTACTAGGGGAAGGTAATTATGATTTATTAGACTTTTCAGCCTTTGAAACAAAAATATGCAGAAAATCGTATCACTCTGCACATGTTTGCTATGGAACATCCGGGTACGTGAATATACTCTCTCCCGGACGTGAGGTCATAAATAGTAGACCAGCGTCGTGACTGATTTTCTATGCAAAGAGAGGCGGATATTTTAGACATTTCAATTGAGGATTTCGAGTAGACAGAATTTTTTGTGATATACTAAGTAATTGAAAAACTTAAAAATAACATATACTTGCCGTAGGTAACAAATTAAGGGACATTTATTTGCTTAGAGTATCAACTTTAAAGGTAATAAGGATGAAGATAACATGTATATCCAACAAATCTTGTGAAGTATTTGGAGCTGAAGATTTAGATATATCTATGTTAAAATCTCCCACGATATAGCAGTCTTTATTGGTAAAGACTGGATTTTGTAGTAAATCTTGCAAATATTCTAAGAAGACAGGAATATTCGAACTAGGAGGTCTGTAACATACCGTAATCAAAATATTCTTAGCATTTGGTACTCTAATTTCAATGACAATTGATTCAGCAATTTCAGTCATACAATTAAGATTGCTATGAATAAAATATTCAAAATGTTGATTGATATACAGAGCTACCCCACCTCCTCTTTTATTAACTCTACTATTTTCTTAAAGGACATAACCGGGGAGTGAATATGAACCTGCAGATTCCCGAGTTAACCATGTTTCGGTCAAAGCAATTGCAGAAAAGTGTGTGGGTAAGGGAGTATCCGTTAAAAAGCGCAAGTTATCGAAGTTACAATTCTAACTCCTTACATTTAAGTGCATAATTGAAAATGTATTAGGTGTTTTTTCAAGAGATTTAAATTGATTCGCAGTTAAGTAGTTAGAACTGGAATAATGGTTATTATTATCTTCGTTTAGGTCAGTAGCTAGGTTGTTAATTCCTTGAGATGCAAGATTGCCAAAATGAGAAGAATTTAGATCATTATTTTTAGTATTAATGCTTGGTCTAAACAAATCGTAAAGCTCATCATCGCTCAGTATACTGAAGGGAACGTTTTCAGCCATTAGGGATCAAAATATAATACAAAATAAAGTACATCGTTTCCTGTACGGACAGTGAGCGTGTGCACATGGGCAAGGCAGAAACCTGGGGAGAGAGAAAAGACGAGAGTGAAAAGAAAGTAGAACAGTTACAATACAGTTACAGTACGGACAGTGAGCGTGTGCGCGTGGGCAAGGCAGAGACCTGGGGAGAGAGAAAAGACGAGAGTGAAAAGAAAGTAGAACAGTTACAATACAGTTACAGTACGGACAGTGAGCGTGTGTGCGTGGGCAAGGCAGATACCCAGGGAGAGAGAAAAGACGAGAGTGAAACGAAACTAGAACAGTTACAATACAGGGAAGAGGCTACACAAAAAGAAACATTAATACATTGATACATAATAGGAGAAGAGTAATAGCGACCCTTTACTTCTATTATGAATAGCGACCCTCTTCTCCTATTATGAATAGCGACCCTCATTTTGTATTATGAATAGCGACCTTCTACTTCTATTATGAATGGCGACCCTCTACTCCTATTATGAATAGCGACCCTCTTCTCCTATTATGAATAGCGACCCTCATTTCGTATTATGAATAGCGACCCTCATTTCGTATTATGAATAGCGGCCCTCTTTCTGTGTTATGAATACCGACCCTTTTGTAATATTATGAATAGGGACCCTTATGAATAACGACCCCGATTTCGTATTATGAATAGCGACCCTCTTCTAATATTATGAATACTGACCCTCTTCTTTGATTATGAATAACGGTCCTTATGAACAATGACCCTTATGAATAATGACCCTTTTCTCCAATTATGAAAAGGGGACCTTATGAATAGCGGTCCTTATGAATAGCGGACCTTATGAATAGCGAACCTTATGAATAGTGGTCCTTATGAATAGCGACATTGACCCCTTACTTAACCCTTACCAACCAATCAATCAATCAACCGACCAACCAATAGACCAATAAATTAATCAGTAAATCGATTAATCAATCAACAAGTCAATAATTCTTATACAATATGACCATCTCTCACACACTCATTTATGAAATAACTAGTAAGGCCATTCAATCATAAAAAAGTTAGTATGAACGTTTAATGAGTCATTCATGAAAATGATAAATCGTAGAAAAATACAACGGAAACAGCTTGAATATTGATATAACATGGATTTGAAATTCACTGTTGCGCAGAAAGTTGGAAAAATTCTTCATTCTTAATATACCCCTTTTCATGAAACGATTGTGACAATATGGTTTATTCTTGTTTATATAAAGTACATACTCTCTCAGAGCGTTGTTGAACGATCCCTACAACTCTTCAGATTAAGAAATACAATCCTGAGAGAGTATTGTCGCAGCCCTTACACTATAAGACCAAGATTAGAGATTCATCTTCTACAAATTTAGATGGTTTACTCGGTGTTATAAATCTCTGAAGTTACATGCTTTATCTTATTCGTTGATGATCTTCTTCTTGCCACTAGATGGCAACATAATGACAGTAGGGATACTATATTCCTACCTTTCTTTTAGACAGATTGTTTCTGGTTACATTCTAATGAACTAGATAACTGTATTTTGTTAAGCATCATATTTTATTAATAAACTTGAACATAAAGTACCACAAAACAAACTTGTCTACGTCTTTCGTTTTTATATAAAACAACAACCCAAGAGTACATTCTGAATAAACATGCATGTGACAGTGCCTAGTTCTGGCTGTATGCAATTTGGTATTTTAAAACTATTATTAAACAATTTGTTGAAACATATTTCAAATAAAGTGTATGTGTCGCCCACATCCGAACACCTTTCAAATAAAATAAAAAATAAAATATTTTGTTTGTCTATTGATTGTTATACATGCGTACTCTGATTTAAAATACACATATTGGCATTTGTGAGATCGACATTGTAAGACTCGTTGTTCACCTGGGATTTCTTTGTGAACGAAATTAAACCTAAATTTGAGCCTAGAATGATAAATCACAAGACTTATTACTTGGTCCAACAAAATTATGGATACCTATTTACAATATATGAAATTTCATGGATTTAATTTTTATAGCTTCACAATCAAAAGTTTTTTTTATGTGAGACTTTCCCCTACTCGTTGCTGCAGGCATCATCATCGTTTTATCGCTGCTAAATGGCGTAGTACCACAGTCAGAGAGTGGGAATTAGAATGGGCTAGTTTAACCTATCATCACTGTACATTTCCATTCTCTCCGACTGTCTGATTATGCCTGCAGCAACGAGTAGGCGAAAGTCTCACATTAAAAAAAATGATTATGAAACTATGCAAATTCAATATATGGAATTACTAACAATCAGATTAACCTTTTCAAGGATATATGAAATTACCATAGATATTAACATTCATACTATCTTCGACAAAAAGAGATGGCATTGCATGGCCAGGCATGTATGTTTACAATAATATACACAGTAAGTAGATAATAGTAAGATGATATATATAAACATTAAACACAATTGTGTTAATGTGATTCACCGCTGTAAAGTTTTTGTACCGTTCAGTCACAAGTGTAAAACTAAACGCCTAAATAGACCTTCTGATCGATGTAAAGGTGAAATTAGTACTTAAACAAAACGATTTCCGCTCTTCCAAACAAAGACCTATAACAGATTATTTACAAATAGCTCTATAAGTTTGTAGATACAATTCAATTACTAAGGTTAAATCAACACGGTTTCAGAAGAAACAAACATTCAACAGACCTAGCTTTAGTAGAATTATATGATCATAAAACACAAGTGCTATTTTCAATAAAGAACACGTAATATATATATCTATATATGTATATATATAGACGTGTCAAAAGCATTCGATAAAGCTATGGTCACAGCCCGAAAAAGTAGCCTGATCGGCGGCCGGGTTGCGAGTTTTTAACCAATTTCGCCCGGGCACCGAGAGGCGGCCGCCCGGGCATCGCTTGTTCATGTATATCATTTGCAGATTTCAGAAGCATATTCTGTTTACATCATACTGAAACACCGTTTAAATACACTTAGTAATGATTTTTTTTGTCCCTTTGGTCTACATGCACAAAATTGTACCATAATAATGAACAAAATCACGCACTTTAAGCACGCAAATTCTCATGTCACTGAATTTCCTTACAACATACAGTATTTATAGATCATGTACCTCTCGAAATGAAAATACACAACGAATTTGTGGGTGTCATTATCGACGAAAACTCTAATGAAAATGAACATATGTGTCATGTGACTACAGGTAATTCTAATGTTATTAGGAATAATATTATACTAAATAAAATGAAAACAACTGTATTCATGTTACACGCTTGTTATTTTCTTACAATTTATTGATATTACGATATATAACATATTACAATTTATTGTTGGGCACCAAAACAAATCAACTATATTTACTAACTACAAAAGGAAGCCTTCGCGTATTCACTGGTTCACCACATTTTTCTCACACAAGTCCATTATTTTATAATTAAAACAAAATCCTAACAGTCTGCGACACAAATTCACTACAATGTTTACACTTTATGATTGAATATTCAAATAATATGCTCACGCTTTCATTTCAAAACTTTTCGCTATAAAAATCACAATTCGCTCTGACCCTACACGTATTTCCTCTACCTTTATTTATTACCAATTACTGCATTGAATTGTACATGAATCACTGAGACTTCATGGTCCATATTTCTCTCCCCAAATGGATTGAACCTTGTTGCCCCCTCTACTCTTTTAAAGCTTAAGTATACAAACGAGTGATATCATCAGAAATTTGCTATCTTACAATAAATGTATAAGTATTGTTAATCCTAGAATTCTTTAAACAAAAATTGTTGATTTTATTCTTTTTCTGCATTTTGTCCAAATATAATATATAAGAATAACAAAGAACATACAAATGTAAGGTATAATACAACATAAACAAACAATAATTTCTACATGTCAAAATATTTTTTTACATAATATATGTACATATAGTAACGAAACTTAATATTTCAATAAAATATTATCATAAATTTAAATTATTATCCGAACTATTCTGTTGGAAAAGTGCAGGAGACCGCAATCATAAGCAAAGCTTGACAAGGATGACGGCCTTAATCAAATGATGATCGAGGTAAGTTCTGAGTCATGTTTTCAGTGTTAATCATAATAGTGCATCGTCTCTGTATATATATTTTTAATTATTATACTTATTCTAATTTTTATCATCAGCAACATTATCATTTTCCTTATATTTTACATAAGCTTTCAATTATTCGTCCATGTTGCTTGATAATTTGTTCATTTCTTACGTGCCAACTGTTTTGGGAGGTCATATTTCCAACCAAATCTTTACAATGGCAGTGCTTCTCTTGCAAATACATTCATAGAGATGAAATGATTTGACAATGTATTTGTTTGTGTTTTTAGTAGTATAATTGATACGAATATGTGCATACATTTATGATTCATTTTCAGACTTGTTTTCAAAATGTAAACAACCAATTAATCGAACAATTCTGTTATCGATATCACAATAAACATTGATATTTATACAAACTTTTGAATATTGTATATAAAGCGCGAAGTAGGGATAATTTTAACTCCGAACTTTACGTTTAAATGAATGGCTACCCTGGATGCAAAATGTAATTGCGCACAATGAAGAAATTAGGTACCGTAGGTATTTATTTATTTGTGTGTTATCAGATACACAGTTGTGAACCGCATTTCGCTTATTTGTGCCGGCGAGGTGGCACATGCTAATGTGGGTATGAAGACCTCTCATAATGAACAAGAATCGACATATTCGTTGCCTTTCCTGATAAATCAATTGAAAAAAATGTCTCTTTACCTAGGGTAGCCTCCTCAGTGTCAATACTGTTCCTCCTGAGGATCCTGAAAAATCATGGCAACCAATATTTTTACTCGACTTTTTAGATAGCTGACATATGATGATAAGGCGCTCATGCAAGCAAGGAGTTTTCTTCCTATGGATACTTATTTTCTTCACCTGAATGGAGAGTGGCAAATGTACATAAAAGTCTTGCCTTAGGACATCCGTGACATGGCATGGATTCGAAACCAAACCATATGCTTGATAGCTTGGTGTCTTATTCATTGGACCACCACAAATTGGTGTATTGTGTTAAGGAGCTCTCTTAAAAAAATAGCTGATGTATAATATTAGGTAAAAGAAATCCGGGGGACAATTATGTGAGTGTTCTGTGCGTGTGTGTGTGTGTGGGTGTGTGTGGATGGAGTGGGAGGGGGTTAAAGTGTCGCATCACGTTAATGCTGTTCACATTTTTTTCACATTTACACTATGATAATAATATCAGGCTTATAATATAGCGCATATATTTAACAATTAGCAAAAGAACAAACTTATATCGTGATAACTAACATTTGAAAAAAGCTACAGATACTAAATTACATCAGTTAAGAAAGTATGGCAATACAAGAAGATTCTAAATACAATACTTAATTGAAAAGAACAAACAACATTAAGATTAAAGGATTAAGTATAACGTGACAAAATATTATCGTATCTAATAACATAGTGTAAATTGCTGTTTAGTTGCTGTTTAGTTCACTACACTATTCGATTATTTGTTAACATGGAAAAATTTCCAGCATAGTTTTCTGGCTTCGGAGTTGGTGAGCAGATATATTATTGGCTGAACCCACGTGTTGCTTGCTGTAAAGCAGTCGAGGATGAAGTGGTAATTTGTTGTGTACATAATAATGTACGGTATCCACACGATGTAGAAGGACCCCGTAACGAGAATGACCGTAATGAACCCTTTCAAACGCGCTTGTGGTGGACGATGTAGTCTTTCATCAGGGTTAACACCGATCCTATTTTTTGGCTGATCAAGTACTTGACAACCATCACCACCGCCATTCTCTACACCGACTTCCTTGACGGTGTTGTTAAGTCGGATAATCCCTAAATTATTGGGAACCGCTTTCATCTTCTGACGCACGATAAGGAGCAAACGAACGTAAATCAGTGTGATGAAGATCAGAGTTACACATACAGGGAAAATGTTGTAGAAATTGTACACTTTGGACGTCCACGAAGGGAATTCACGACCAAGACAATTGTCAATTTTGCCTCTTATGAATGGTGAATTTGGAATAGGTAGATAGATCCCATGTGCCATGAAGGTCAGGAGGTACATGGATGCCAATGAAAAGAGAAATCGTTTCCTGGTGAGGATCGTGTGATATCTCAGCGGCTTTGTCACCAGAAGATAGAGGTTCAAACTGATTCCACACAAACAGATCATCACAGATGAAAGTGAAGTGTAATGTAGGAAAGGAAACATCATATTAATGACTGTACAAGCCTGTTCATCACGTTCCTTGGTGGATAACCATACGACACTCCAGATGCTCCAAATAATGCTCAAAACAAGGTCCGAAGTTGCCAGAATTTGGTAAAGAACTTTCATGTAGTCCTGGAGCTCTTTCTGGTGATGGATGACGACGAGTGCGATACTGTTGAAACATATGGACAGTCCAATGGTTACAGCGTAAAAGAACAAAAGCAAAATGTCATCATCACGGTAGTGTACTACGATGTTGCCGGTTGCGCTTTCAGCTCCAGTGGGTGCAGTCGCCATGTTTTGAGAAAGGTGCTCGATGCAAGCCCATCACAATCCGAAGGGGACCTAAATATGTGAAAACACTTTACTTTTTATTCTTCTTGTCAAATGTTTTGTTGGCATATTGCCCCCTTTAAAAGATCATGGATCTGCCCCTGATCTCACCATGAGATCACTAAATTCTGTCTTTAAACTGTCTTGTGTTCTAGAGATAAAAAGAAACTTGAAACTGTCCACAAATCGTGCTGCTAGATTAATCTTTGGCCTCGGGTCTAGAACTCATACTTCACCCTTACTTTGATGAGGAACTCCACTGGTTACACAAACGTGTTCTGTTTAAAGTTTGTTTGTATGCTATCAAATAACTCAATTATTTGGCACCTGAATATCTTAATGACACGCATTGAAAATATACACCATCTCGTAATCTTCGCTTAGCAACCAACATGTGTAAACCTATCGTACCCAAATCTAGACTCCCAGCAGCTGAAAACCATTTTTGCAGTAGCCGCATCAAAGACTTGGAACAACATCCATCCCTTTCCATAAGCAATCAACCAACCTACCAACCAATCAACAAATAAACCAATCAATCAACCAACCAACCAATAAACCAATATATTAATCTATCAATCGATTAATTTTAATATACATGTAGTTCGAATTACTAAACTACAAAAGAGGGCAGCCCGTCTGATCCTTCGGTGTAATATTTATAGCCCATCTAAGGAAATGTTCTCAAGTCTGCACTGGATACCTTTCAGATATCGAATAACTTATTTCCGTTATATATTTGTGTATAAATGCTGTCAAGACCTCTCTCCTGATTACTACTCAAATTATTTCCAAGAGTTAAGTAGAAAACATGATAAAAATACGAGGCAAGCCGCCAGACACGATCTTGTCGTTCCCAAATGCCGCACTGAGTACTGCAAACACTCTTTATATTACCTATGTCCAAATTTGTGGAATAATTTGCCGGTTATTATACGGGAGTTGCCCTCTTTGGTATCTTTCAAATTTAATCTTAAACAGTATCTCAAGTCATTTGACGTATAAGGGATTCTATGGCATCTAGTTACTCACCAATAGTCTGTTACATATTTGTTTAAATATTTTTATTTTCTGTTACTCGGTATTGTTCTTTAAATATTTGGTTATTCTATATTGCAAACATTCACCTTGATATACAGTGTGTCCCGAAAAAAACTATACACTTTTGAAATGGCTGCCGAATAACAAATATATGATTCTAGGGGGAAAAGTTGTATATGCATGGAAAGCTCATAAACTCAACTTTCATATGACACCAAAAAGTTTGAACATAATTCATGCTTGGGTGAGTACTGGTCACTTTTGTAAAGGGTATGGAAATTAGGTTGCGCAGGAATTAGCCTTCCAATTTGTGAGAGGTAAATCCTTTGGAGCTTACCGAATTGAGGGTGATATGATACATTCATGATTTGCTGAGTGAATTTCATGGTTTATTAAACCAAACTTTTATGCACGGAACAGGAATTTATTTTTCTATTGTAGCATTGTAACTTTCCCTGGTAGACTCAGTGGTGTGTTCATGAGAGTCCGGATGGGGTGATGGTACATGTTGTAATTTCCATGTTACAAACTGTTATTTTTTACATTTGTGACTTTGAATAAAAACCTTCACCCCACATTTCAGTTACCATTTACCTGAAGAATAAGTAGCCGACATCTTGGACATTCCTTTTGTCAACAAACCGTATTTGAATATTCAATTTACATTATCCCTACCTGGGTATTGAGTAAATCAATGAGATGTTCAACTAATCTTACAATAATTGAAATGTGGGGTGAAGGTTTTTATTCAAAGTCACAGATGTAAGAGAATAACAGTTTGTAACATGGAAATTACAACATGTATCATCACCCCATCCTGACTCCCATGAACACACCACTGAGTCTACCAGGGAAGTTACAGTGCTACAATAAAAATGCAATTCCTGTTAACTCATGCATAAAATGTTAATCCCATAAACCAAACATTTCACTCAGCAAACCCAAACTTATCACAATTGATCATAAATTGGTCATATCATCCTCAATTCGGTAAGCTCCAAAGGATTTACCTCTCACAAATTGGAAGGCTAATTCCTGCGCAACCAAATTTTCATACCCTTTACAAAAGTGAGCAGTGCTCACCCGAGCATGAATTATTTTCGCAACTTTTGGTGTCATATGAAAGTTGAGTATATGAGCTTTCCATACATATATAACTTTTCCCTCTAGAATAATATATTTGTTATTTGGCAGCCATTTCAAAAGTGTATAGTTTTTTTCGGGACACACTGTATTTCAACATATTGTGTTGCATTCCTGTATGTATGTTTTTAGGGGCCCCATGGGAGACCAACTGATGTTGAATGGGCTACCCCGTACGAATAAAAAAAAATAAAAAAAATCAATCAACAAGTCAATGTTTCTCATACAATATGACCACCTGTCACACACTCAATTATGAAATTGATTGTAAGGCCATTCAATCATAACAAGTTAAAGTATTAAATGCCTAGGTCACATTTACCGCGGCGGCCGTGCGGTCTAAAATATATACGGACAATAGCAATTATAGGACCGCCGCAGCATTCCCAAGGACACATAAGGTACCAGTCACTTTATGTTATAGATAGCCGCACGGCGCATTTTGAATTTGTGGAGACAGAAAATCTGCGACTGTCGTACGGCCGCAGTATCCTAGCCGTAGAGAAAATATGACCTATAGGCATAAGAATTTTTAAGGAGTCATCCATTAGCATGATTATGGGGCTTTCACATACTCACTCTCGGTCCCGTACGGCGAGTAAAAACAGATATTTTTACATACATTGTAAAGTAAACGGAATTTCATTCGTAACACTGAAGGTTATTTCGTTTAAGATTGTTAGCCGTGTACCAAATTGTTCTTTCAACGGTTGCAACGCTTTCAAACACTTCGAATTTTTATTTCTTCAGTTCAATGGCTCATTAGCTCGCCAACACCGTACAGATTGCAAAAATAGCTTCCTTGCTTCAGGAGTCGTCAACAAGTACACGATGGGCTGTGTAACTTAACTGGAAAAAAAATAGTCATCAATGTTGTATTCATGTTGATTCTGGTGAACAGGAAAGGTATCCATGCAATGCATAAAGAAAACGTTAAAAGAAGAATCGTAACCAATCCTTTGAATCGTCTCCTATGTCGACGTATCGCGTTGCAACCAGTATTCAGGTCGGCTCGATTCTGCAGTTGAGCAAGTTTTTGGTCCATCCCCACATTTCCGGCAACATTATCGCGGGGTCTTACTATGTTTTCAACCTCGTTTTCTTTTTGCCTTGCAATGAATAGTAACTTTACATAAATGACGGTTGTACAAAATATCGTTGCGCATACAGGGAAAACTTCATAAGCATAGGCGATCCTCGCCTCCGAATTTTGCAGCATTAGCTTACTTTGACATTGCTTTATGAAGAGGACAATTAAGGGTGATTCTGGGACCGGAAATGCGATTCTACAAGACAACACTATCACCAAGTAAGTGCCTGCAATATACAGAAGAATATTTTTCTGGTTATGATTGTGTGATAGTGGAGAGGCTTTTTGACTAGGAGATAAAGGTTGAAGCTGATACCGCAAGACATGTCATGATGGACCAGAGCGCAACGAAAGTCAGGAACGGGAAAACCATATGGGCGACCGAGCATGTCTTGTGGTCACTGCACGAAAACGAGAGCATACTCCAAAGACTCCAGGTTATTCCCAAGATAAAATCAGGGTCTGTCAAAATCTGGTAGAGAACTCGCATATAATCTTGGAGATTTTGCTGATGATATATGACAATCAGTACAGCTCCATTCAAAAGAGAGGAGAGAACGAGAGATAATATTAAGAAGAACACTCTTTTATGATCTAGGTGTTCAGCTTCCCTTGCTGTTTAATTCCTAAGCGATTCGAAATCTCCAATTTTTCTGAGATTGTATCGCTTTTTTATTGTCGATTTCCACAATGTCAGAGTATACAGACTAATGCTCAGCGCTAATGTCTGTGGAAATGCATCAATCTACATTGGACACTCTCCATCCAAGTGTTGAATAGGTGCCATTTGGGAAAAGTTCCTTGAATTCCTTGACCTGTGTGGTAGCCTCTAGCGAGAGCCCGGATAATATGGGAGCGCCTTGAGCACCTTGCGTTGTGGATACGTGTGCTCTTAACGAATCCAATAACAATATATCATCCGCACCTGAAGTCTCTGATTAGTGTTGTCAATCTGCCTTTATGAACACCAATTATGATACCTATTCTCAAATCATGGTTTATATATAATTGATGTAAATGAAGTGAATAACAACATACAGAAGATACATAAGTGGTGCACTGCTAACAAACTTACAATTAATTCAATGAAACTAATCTCATGTTAATATGTAGTAGGAGGAAAAAAATAGGTATAAATGGTAAACTAAAAATCGCTGGCGAGGAAATTAAAGAGGTTGATGTTGCCACTTTTGTTCGGGTTCACATTGATAGACATTTGTCTTGGAAGAGTCATATTCGTTTTGTAAATCAGTGTATTAGAAAGAAAGTTGGAGTGCTATTTAGATTGCGACATTTTGTTCCTAGCCGTACTCTCATATTATTATATAAAGCATTTATACAACCACACATTTCTTACGGAATAGAGGTGTGGGGAAGCACTTATAAGACTAGTCTAAGAAGTATATTATATTCACAGAAAATGGCAGTTCGTGCCATAACATTTAGTGAATGGAGAACTCCTTCAGATCCATTATTTAAAAGATTGCGAATCCTAAATGTGTATATTTTACATGATTTATCCATTTCTACTTTCATGTTTGATCTAGTCAATGGCAATTTGCCTCGTATTTTGATAGAGTACTGTGACATTATAGAACATAGCTATTCCACAAGACAAAAAGAAGATGGACAATTACGTCTTCCAAAATTAAGAACGACACAAGGTCAATTTTCATTGTCTTTTGTGGGCAGTGAATTTTGGAATAGATACCTGTTGATGTCAGATTGACAAGGTCTAGAAATAGGTTTCGGAATTCTGTTACAAGTCATTTGTTGAACAAGTCATGAATGAAATATCAAGTGTACACAATTCATAATTCATATTTTACATTATTAGTTTGTATATTGTAAGACATTGTTGAGTACTGATTCTTGTTTTTGTTAAAGCATCGATTGTAAGTAAATTCGTTATTTTTTTGTTTTGTTACATTCTCTAAACTGATTTGTACCAAAATACTTTGTAATAGCTGTTTAAGGGGTTAGGCTCGACTAGCACATGTGCTATTATCTGGCCTCTTTTACCAACCAATAGTTTCTCTTCCTGTATATGTAATTATTGTATAAAATTTATGAAATGTTTTGCTGTTGGTAAATAAATCAAATCAAATATTATGTGTTTGAAAATCCTGATCAAACTGAAATAAGCGCATGGCAATTAAAATACATGACACTACATGACAATGATTAAATGATGACAGAGGCTTAGATAATGAGTGTAGGGGCCACGTGCCCTCAATGTAATAACGAAGAGAGAGGGAAAGGAAAGAGAGAGATAGAGAGAGAGAGAGAGGGAGAGAGAGATGCAGAGAAAGAGAGTGTAATAGAGAGAGAGAGAGAGAGTGAGAGAGAAGGTAGAGGTGGGAAAGGGTACGTGGAAATTAGACGTCCTGCCCCCAATCAATGAATTTTGTCAATTCAATGTCACGCCACTGCAGAAGGAAGAGTCATTATGGAAGCGTCATTGGAAAAAGCGCTGATCCAAGTAATTACATTTCAGAAACCTGCACGTTCCTAATAACATAAATGAACGGATAAATCTTCAATTAAGTTCCTTCAAAGAGCCACTCAATCAATTGCGTGAATATATATATTCTGGTTAACGTTGTGAGACCATGCCGTCCTATAAATCCGAAAATGAGAGATGTATATCCACTTCTTTAGGACAGTTTGGCTCCGTTTCGTGTGACAAGACATTATCCATGCAAATAATGGAGAAGGAGAGATGATCGTACATTCATAATGAATCGAGGCAACGCGGTGATTTTTAGCAATTTCTTTACCTAAAAGATAAAACTCCTGTCATAAACACCAAAAAATGGCTTCCTCAGCATAGGATAAAGATCCATGAACAATGAAATCAAACGCCTATTTGAAGAAAAAAAAAATCAAAGTGTAGCTTGACCGTCATTTATTACATTACAACTTACTTTAGACAAGTTTGTCAATGGTAATGTTGTGCTGCATTATTTTAGGAAATCCAGATTGATGATGGTAATTTTTTTAAATTTGATTCTATAAACTGTTTTAATCGGCCATTCGTTATTTCAAATACTTTAGCTAGCACTGGCATAACCGAAATCGGTTTGGTCCCTTTTTTTAATTGTTGTATCTTTCGCTTTTTCCATCTTATCTATAACCTTTCCACATTCTAAAAATAAAGTAAAGATATATACCAGGGTGCCTTATATGTAAACAACATCATTATTTAACTATCGTACATGTATATTGTCATGACCACAGGCCCTCTTCATTTCGAGACTGAAAGACAAAGTTGAGTTCTGGTCATGCGATTGCAGTGAGAAAGAAATGGTGTGGGATCGATCAGAAAAAGTTGATCATGTAGCATATAAGTATTGCTGTGTACTGCAAGGTTCTGGAGTCATCAAAATGAAAAGAAATTCGGCAATTCGGACTGTTAAAACATTGATATAATGTTTTAAATATGTTTGTACTCTCCTACCCCTACCCCTAGGGGGGGGGGGGGGGGGGTCGATAGAGTTAATATAAATCTTATAAATCTTACCAGCAAACAAACAGTCAATTAATCAATCAATCAACCAACCAACCAACTAACCAATAAACCAATTGATCATTCAACCAACCAACCAATAAAACACACTCAACAACAACAACAAAAACCAACTAATTAATCAAAAAACGAATAAACTAGCCAATCAATCGATCAAACATTTAATCAACCAACCAACCACTAAAGCAATCAACCAACCAATCAACAAATAAACAAATCAATCAACTAACCAACCCCAAACCAATTAACAACTAACCATCCAACCTTCCCATCAACTAACAAATAAACCAATCAATCAATCAATCAATCAATCAACCAATAAATCAATAAATTAATCAATCAATCAATCGATTAATCAATCAACAACTCAATATTTTCATAGGACCAACATTAATGTCGCACACTCAATTATGAAATGGATAGTAATGCCATTCAACAATACAAAGTTAAAATCAGAACGTTCAATGAGTCATTCACGAGCATGATTAATCATAGAACACATACAACGGAAACAGCTTGAATCACATAACATGAATATGAAATAAAACTGTTGCCCATAAAGTTTGAACAAATTCTTTATTCTTACCCCTTTTCATGAAATGATTGTGACAGTATGATTTATTCTTGATTATATAAAGTCCATACTCTCTCAGAGCTTTGTTGATCAACCCCTACGACTCCTCAGATTGAGGAATAAAGTCCTGAGAGAGTATTGTATTGTACCCTTCCGTACACAATAAAACCAAGGTAAGAGATTTATTTTTGAAGTATATATTTAAATGGTTTATATTCAGGGTTATAACTCTCCGAAGTTACATGCTTTATCGTATTCGTTGACGGTCATCGCCTTGCCAGTATAGGACAGCATGCCAGTGGGGATACTAAGTTAAGTGTAAGTTATAAAAAAACTGTACTCTGATCCTTTTCGAATGCATAACTGAATTTGGTTACATTCAAATGTACCAGATAATCTGTAATTTGTTAACCATCATATTTGATTAATAAACGTAAACATTAAGTACCATAAAGAAACTTGACTACGTTCTTCATTTATGCATACAAACCAGCTCAAAAATACATTGTGAATAAAACATGCATATGTCCCTAGTTCTGGCTGTATGAAATTTTGACTTTTAAAACTGAAAAATGTTGAAACATACTTCAAAGAAAGTGTATGTGTCGCCCACATCAGAACACCTTTCAAATTAATTAATGGAATATTTTCTTGTCTATTCACTGTCATACCTGTGTACTCTGATTTAAAATACACATGTTGGAATTCATATGGTAAACATATCAATTTGTGAGCTTGCTGTGACTTGTGTATTTGTGATTAATATACTAAACGGATAAGCACGATGTATATTTTGACTCCGATGAGAAGCAGGTGCAGGCGTCTATTATTCAACATACTACAGTTTGGTCAACATCAATTTTCCTCCACTTTCTATGAAATAAAACAGGTATTTGTCACTAGACGGCAGCATGGCAATATGGATACTACGACAGGAGCCATGTTGAAAAATATGAGCTAATATATAATTTTGGGTAAAAAAAAAGGATAATATTTTGCCATATGATTGTATGCGCTTAACAAATATCAAAATATCAAACATATATCTTATATAGCATTGGAATAGCTACAGTAACTTAATTGCATCAGTTAAGAAAATATTGCAAAACAAGAAGATTCTAACAATTCAATTAAATTTAATTCAGATTCAAATGAACATTTATTTTCTTCCATTCATTTTGACAAACATATTTGACATCTGTTAAAACAATACAATGTATACGTAGGAACATGAATATAATGAAAGAACGTTGATTACAAGGAAGAAGGCGTCCCAGAAAAAACGAAACCGAGAATTATCTATGTTCTATTATAACTTAGTCACATTTATAATTAATAAATGACACATATTTGGAAAGCTTAGATCCTCCTCTTTCATTTTATACAACTCATATGATTCATATTTCACGCATGGGTGATTAAATGAATTTGAAGAGAGGAAACCAAAAAGTCATTTGGCGGACGGTATCTGAATTTCAAAGAGAAAATCATATTTCTAAAAAGTTGAGTTTTTGCCCTTTCATATGACACCTCAATCAAGAAAAATGAGCAAGGAATGACAAAGTTCTGTTTGTTTAAAATAGTGCTTGCACATCCATAATTTTATCAAACGAATTCGTTTTCACTGGCTGCCTGCCGTAGCAATAAGCAGAATTGACAAAAGACTTAACTCCGTTTCGTTGAAAATCAGCCATGCATAAAGTCTTTCGTCTACTGGATCGTGCGTGAGAAACTAATATGATACGCAAAACTTTATTTTGCTGTGCACAGAGCTTTTTTTTTAGACTTGTTCGATATGCATTTGCCCATATAATATTGCAATAGGATAGGGATGGGAGAATCAGTGACAATATAAAGTATGTAATATCGTTTTCGGTAAACACATACTTAGGCGGTAAATAACACCTGTGTTTTGAGCTATTATGTTTTCAAGCACAGTTATATGAAAAGAACAAACAATATTAAAATTAAAGGCGATAGTATAATTTGATAAAATATTATCTTAATTAATAACAAGAAGTCAGATGCTGTAGTTGCTGATTAGTTACACTATTCGACTATTTGTTAAAATTGACAAATGTCCAGTATAGTTTCCTGGCTTCGGGGTTGGTGAGCAGATAAATTATCGGTTGAACCCACGTGCAGCTAACCGCAACAAAGTCTAGGATAAGGATGAAATCTGATCTTGTGTAGAGAATTATGTACGGTATCCACACGATGTAGAAAGACCCCGTAATAAGAATGACGGTAATAAACCCTTTCAACCGCGCTTGTGGTGGGCGATTAAGGTTTTCATCAAGGCTTACACCGACCCTATTCTGCGGCTGATCAAGTTCTTGACAACCACCTACACCATTCTCGACACCGACTTCCGTTACGGTGATGTTAGGTCGGAGGATCCTTAAATTATTGACAACCGCATTCGTCTTCTGACGCACGATGATGAGCAAATGAACGTAAATCAGTGTGGTGAAGATCAGAGTTACACATACAGGAAAAATGGTGTAGAATTTGTCCAATGCGGTCGTCCATGAAGGGATTTCACGACCCAGGCAATTTTCAATGTCGTCTCTTATGAATGGAGAATTAGGAAAAGGTAAATAGATCCCGTGCGCTACGAATGTCAGAATGTACATGGATGCCAAAGAAAAGAGAAATCGTTTCCTGGTGAGGATCGTGTGATATCTCAGCGGCTTTGTCACCAGAAGATAGAGGTTCAAACTGATTCCGCACAAACAGATCATCACGGATGAAAGCGAAGTGTAATATACAAAAGGAAAGGTCATACTAATGACTGTACAAGTCTTTTTATTGGCGTATAACAGCCATAAGATATTCCAGACGCTCCAACTGATGCTCAAGACAAAGTTCGACGTGGCAAGAATTTGGTAAAGGATTTTCATGTAGTCCTGAAGCTCTTTTTGGTGATGGATGATGACTAGTGCGATACAGTTGAAACATATGGATAGGGCAATTGTTACAGAGTAAAAGCACAAAATCACAACTTCAAGATCACTATCATGGTGTCTTGTTATGTAGTCAGTTGCGTTTTCCGCTCCAGATGGTGCGGTCGCCATGTTAAAAATAAGTGTTGATTTGGTGATAGCCTCCTTCTGCAGACAATATTCAGAAGCGTCAGAGGAAGTTATAAGCGCACCAATCTTACTGAAATCCTGGAAACACGACTTCTCATCGGCCGAAAAAATCCGATTTTTCGTGCTGCAGTACAAATGCAGTTTCACGTTATGTTAAAATTCAGAAGAGTCGGAGGACATTAAGAATCCTGGAACCATGTCTTGTCGTCGGAAATAATCCGATGATTCGTGCTGCATTTCGAATTAAATTTCGTGTTTGTGCCGCCTCAACCCGAGAACGACATCGGTAGTGATGGTGCGCTTCCTTATTTGTTCACGATACTTGGCGATTTGACTTCGGACAGTTTGATTGACAATTTGATTAGCATCTCAATAATTGAGAGTTCTGAGTGGAATTGTACATATATAATTTATGAGCATCAAGTTAATCGTTGTTGTCATGGACCCAATTGGCACAATTTACTGTAATATAAGATACGGATGATCATGTAATTGACCCGCCTTTTCATGAATCAAATCTAAATTGGATTGGAAACAACGTCTGTTTTATGAATTAAAATCAATGTTTAATCTTATAATGGATTGATCGATCGATCTTAATACTGATTTTAAGAATGTATGGAGCAATCCCTTTATTATCTATATTTTTGTGTTATCCATATACTTTTAATTCTACCTTCACTGATTCAAATCAAAGGATGTTTTTGAAATTTCCTTTTAAGATTTTTTAAATTGACGTTTGAGGAAAAAAAATATGCTAATGTCGGACACGGCTACAGCCAACGAGGACTCAAAATGTCGGTCTAGCGAACTTTCTCAATGTTGTCCATGAGACCGTCAATTCCAACCCCAATGGCACCGAAATATGTGGTAACACTTTACTCATCATTCTACTTGTCAAATACTTTGTTTGCCCTGTGCCCTCCTTTTTTTGCCCGATCCAAAAATCAATTATACAGTGCGTCCCAGAAAAAACGAAACCGAGAAGTATCGATATTTTATCATAACTTAATCACAACCATAATTAATGAATGATACATATTTGGAAAGCTTAGAGTCTCCTCTTTCAGATGATGCTACTCAGATGATGCATATTTCACGCATGAGTGATTAAAAGCAATTTGAAGGAAGGAAACCAAAAAGACATTTGGCGGGCGGTATTTGAATTTCGAAGAAAATTTCACATTTCTAGAAAGTTGAGTTTCTGCCCTTTCATATGACACCTCAATCAGGAAAAATGAGCGAGGAATAACAAAGTTCTGTTTGTTTAAAGTAGCCCTTACATATTCATAATTTTAACAAACGAATTCGTTTTCACTGGGTGCCTGTCGTAGCAAAAAGCAGATTTGACAAAAGACTTAACTCCGTTTAGTTGACAATCAGCCATGCATGAAGACTCTCGTCTACGGCTGATTGTCAACGAAACGGAGTTAAGTCTTTTGTTAATTTCGTTTTTTGATACGGCAGGCAGCCAGTGAAAACGAATTCGTTTAGTAAAATTATGGAAATGTAAGCACTACTAATTCGGGAATCGGCAGGTACACTGCACACACCAGCAATCGTAGTTGCTCCAGCGGATCCAAGTGTAACAAACAATCTGGTCCTGGTCACTATCGTAAGATAACGAAAAGGCTTGGTGATCAGAAGGTACAGGTTGAAACTGATGGCGAAAAGTGCTAGCATTACAAACCATATCGACACCATGTAAAAGAAAGAAAACACCATACTTATGATGGTGCAAGTTTGTTCGTTTTTAAACGAGAACCAAATCATATTCCAACTGCTCCAACTGATGCTCAATATCAGGTCAGATGTTGCCAAGATCTGGTAGAGAACTCGCATGTTATCGTGGAGCTCCTTCTGATTGCGGAGTACGAACAATACAAGACTATTGGAAATGACCGAAAGAACAATAGTTAACATGTAGAAGATGGCACTTTCGGGGTCAAGGGTTTCCGTTACCGATACGTGCACTGAATTCCCCGAGGCCATTTTGCTAAATAGAATCCGATAAGACAAAAAGACAAATGTACAGCGGATATTGATCTGCTATTCGTGGGTATTTCTACTCATTCTCCTTATCGAAATTTGATGCCAAACTAGCCGCGTGTTGAGAAAAAGGGGACCTTATATAGCTAGGCCTCTCGAGCTCTGGACGCTATTGTACACATCATAAAGAAATACGGCGCTAGATATTAGGCCAATCATATGTGAGATAATATTTTCAAAATAGTAGGCAATGAAAGGTTTGATGATTTCAAATTAAAATGATCTATCAACTATTGTTTAATATGACAGCAGATCGAAAGGAAGTAATACATGCGCAATTAAGGGGAACTATAAGTCAACCATTAATATCTACTGTCGAAATATTGACTTAACTATAATAGAGCTATCAAGATACAAGTACGTTTTTGCAATGCCCTAATGAAAATGCGTCATACGTAGGATATCAAAATCCTCATGATAATGTATTGAAAATAGAGTTGTTTTTTTTTTGTGTGGAAATAAATCTGTATTCAGATACAAAATCACGGATAACATCATATATAAATATTTATAACAAGCACTTAATCACTTGTTTAAATTAGCTCAAATGATATATCTCTATTTACATGAAAGCAGATTGTAGATGCATTTCCTGTAATTACACATTATTAGGTTTTGATTATTCAACCACAATTTAATATATTATGGACTTAATTCATTTGTTATTTTGATTAATATTATCATTTTGATTACTATTACTACTACAAGTTTATTCAACAATGACATCTGTAGGGCGTCGTGCGTCGAATATTTCTTTTGTAAAAAATGATTTTGAAGTAGTGAGATTGTTCTGGTTTTAATGACTAATAAGAATATGGTGCGAATCCGATCCAGATTCACAATTCCTAAAAGCTTCAAGATCATTTTGAAAGGACAATTACAGTGAGTCCTTTTATCCACTAACATATTATTCTAAGCCACATACATTGTAAAATAAACGTAATTTCATTCCTAACACTGAAGCTTATTTCGTTTAAGATTGTCAGCCGTTTACCAAATTGTTCTTTCAACGGTTGCAACGCTTTCAAACACTTCGAAATTTAATTTCTTCAGTTCAATGGTTCATTAGCTCGCCAACACCGTACCAACTGCAAAAAATAGCTTCCTTGCTTCAGGATTAGTCAACAAGTACACGATGGGCTGTATCCAGGTGTAACATAACTGGAAAAAATCAAAAATAGTCATCAATGTTGTATTCATGTTGATTCTGGTGAACAGGAAAGGTATCCATGCAATGCATAAAGAAAACGTTAAAAGAAGAATCGTCTCCTATGTCGAAATACCGCGTTGCAACCAATATTCAGGTCGGCTCGATTCTGCGGCTGAGCAAGTTTTTGGTCCATCCCCACATTTCCGGCAACATTATCGCGGGGACTTTCTATGTTTTCAAACTCGTTTTCTTTCTGCCTTGCAATGAACAGTAACTTTACATAAATGACCGTTGTACACGATATCGTTGCGCATACAGGGAAAACCTCATAAGCATAGGCGATCCTCGTCACCGAATTTTGCAGCATTAGCTTACTTTGACATTGCTTTATGAGGAGGATAATTAAGGGTGATTCTGGTACCGGATATACGATTCCACAAGCCAGCACTATCACCAAGTAAGTGCTTGCAAGTACACAGAAATTTGTTTTTCTTGTTACGATTGTGTGATAGCGCAGAGGCCTTGTGACTAGGAGATAGAGGTTGAAGCTGATACCGCAAAGGCATGCCATGACGGACCAGAGTGCAACGAAAGTCAGGAACGGGAAAGCCATACTGGCGACCAAGCATGTCTTGTAGTCACTGAACGAAAACCAGAGCATGCTCCAAAGACTCCAGGTAATACCCAAGATCAAATCAGATGCTGTCAAAATCTGGAAGAGAACTCTATTGTCAATTTCCACAATGTCACCAATTAATGCAAT
>JAVYIG010017020.1:0-28206 GCA_035222895.1 Strongylocentrotus droebachiensis
TGTATAAAATAATGCATAATGACTATCTAACTTTCATGAACGTGTTTCCAGCAAACGTCTCGATGGGTTTTACAGTTTTATACAAAAGCCTTTATCCTATACCATGCGACATGCGCACATAATTCTAGTGTCTCCAAAAGAGGCTAATTAATTCACACACGCATCATTTCTATCATTTTGTAAACTCATTGTCAGGTTGGAGCCGATGTTGGACCTCGTTCATCAAGGCCCGACCACCGTCGTTTCCCCGATCATCGACAAGATCGACCCCGAGACGTTTGGTTTCGAAGACGGCTCCCTGGCTAGGGTCACCTTCAGATGGAGCCTGGAGACTCGACGGATCCCGCTCAGTCAGATCGAAAAAGCAGAGAGACTCAACCCACTGGAGCCAGTCAGGTCAGTCCCAAACGCATCCCTATGAATTTTGCAGGATTTCACTATGTAACCCCCCACCCCTCTTCCCTCTTTTGATAATCCAGTGGTCCTTGATATTTTTTCAATCGAACTTGAGTTTCATATTTTTTTAAAGGTTAGACAATTCCATATGATTCATTTCTATGAGACTATGAGTATTCTTTCCAAGCATGAATAAGATTATATAATATGAACGCCAAAGACAAAATATAACAATAACACTACATTAAACCTATAAAACGACAATCTATTGATTTATATGGCACCGTTATCCATATTTGCAAAACACTACAGTATAGGAACAGAAATTATTAAGATAAAATGATCTCATTGTCTTCCTTCGGATATTTCTATTTGAATGAACTTAAAATCACAATTTACAGATCACCCCTCACCAACGGAGGGATCTTTGCCGTCAGTAAGTCATTCTTTGAGAAGGTCGGTGGCATTGACGCAGGGCTTGACGGATGGGGAGCTGATGGTCTCGATTTCTCGTTAAAAGTGAGTTAATAAGTCATTCTTTCATAAGTTAGAAATCTTGACGCATGCTCAAACGGCTAGAAATTTCTCTTGAATGTCGATCGGACAATATTTATTTGAGAAGGTCGACGCAGGGCTTGACTGATGGGGAGCTGATGGTCTTGATTTCTCTTTAAAGGTGAGTTAATAAGTCATTGTTCGAGAAATTAAAAAGCTTGACGCATTCTTGGACGGCTAGAACACTCCCTTGAATGTTGATCAGACAATATGAAGGTTGGTGCTTTTGACGCAGGGCTTGACGGATGGGGAGCTGATGGTCTCGATTTCTCTTTGAAGGTGAGTTTATAAGTCTTTCTTCGAAAAGTTAAAAAGCTTGACGCATCCACAAACGGCCAGAACTTATTCCCTTAAGATATGTGGATCAGACAATATTTATTTGAAGATTGGGGTTCTTGACGCAGGGCTTGACGGATGGGGAGCTGATGGTCTCGATTTCTCTATGAAGGTGAGTTAATAAGTCATTCTTTGAGAAGTTAGAAAGCTTGACGCATGCTTAAACGGCTAGAAAGATGTTGATCTGACAATATTTCGTTGAGAAGGTTGGTTTTCTTGACGCAGGTCTTAACGGTGAGGGAGCAGATGGTCTTGACTTCTCTTTCAAGGTGAAAAATTAATACCCGGTGCACACGAGGCGTCCTTCGATTACGTTATTATTTGCGCTAAAGCAATTAGCTCATAGGGCCTACGCCGGTAATTTAAAGCAATGTTTACTATATACATATACCAATCTTTGAATCATTTTTTAAACAAAAATAATAGTTGACAATATAAGTTGACATTATATCAGTAGAAGTATATATTTTTCACCTTATATATTTTGTAAATGGTTATACATTCATTTTAACAGATATGCTTTTAATTGATACAAATTATTGATATACTTCAACTATTGTGAACAGATATTTCCAACTAATATTTTCAGCATATATCTTTCCAATCACTAGGAATAACTTCGACCAGTTTGAAAATGCGGAGACTGTATATAACATTTCTTTATTATGATAAGCTTTTATTGATGCTCTGGATTATGTTGTTTATCTACCCTCATGTATACGCAACATGTTGCATTTTCAATGTATTATTAATAATTTATGTATTTATTGGATTTATTCTAGTTTTAAAAGAATCAGCAAAACGGCCATTCGGCCGCGACTAATTTCTTATCAACCAACCGTTTTAAATGACTTGATACAAATAATGTTTAGCTCAATATGGTTTCAATGGATATCATTTTATTGTCATTTTATGTATTTTCAACTGATATATTTCAACTAATATATTTTTCAGACATGGCTGTGCGGTGGTTCAGTCTACGTAGTACCATGTAGCAGGGTGGGTCACGTGACTCGTCAGGTGCCTCCGTACTCGTTCCCTGGTTCGATCCAGACATCGTACCAGCGAAATTTAGTCAGGATCGCCGAGACGTGGATGGATGAATACAAAGACGAGTTCTATTCAGCAGTACCAGATGCAAGAGTATGTAGGCTAACACCCTTTGGCCTCCTCTCCCCTTCCTCTTCCCCTCCCCCTTTCCGATTCCCTCGTTCTCTTCCGCTTCCGCTTCCCCTTCCCTTCCCCTCCCCCTCCCCTCCCCCAGTCCCCTCCCCCTCCCTGCTCAAAATTTATGTCAGAATAGCTTTAATTGTCATGAAATTTGTATTGAATTAAGATATTGTTTCGGCCAGTTTAAAAATAAGAGGAGTTTTTTATTCTCCTAACTTGTCTCTTGTGAGTTTTTATTGCAGAACCCTTACCCTCAATCACAATACACAGCCTTCAATTTTATAACGCTTATCAATGTAGAGAGAAGAATATTAATTTAGCTGGTATTGCTCAAGTAGAAGCTATGAAAATCACACGTTTTAAGCCGATTATGAAAGCAGACGCAAATCAGTGGAAATTGAAGGTGGTCATGCAGTTTTGTTCGTTTTCCTTGCAGTTTTTAAAATTACCTTTTGATTAAAAAAAAAATTACAGTGTCAACGTATATAATGAATCGTTTTTGCTTCTATCTTCATTGTAGGACAGGTATTTCGGCGATGTTTCGGAGATCCAATCTTTGAGAGCACGTCTGAGTTGCCATAGCTTTGACTGGTATCTAAGTCACGTGACCCCGTCTCTCCTAGCAACCGCAAACAACGCAAGAAGAGCATGGGGTCGGGTAAGAGCATTCTGGGACAATTATTGTAGCTCCATCATAAGTGTGTAAATTATTAGAAACCATCACCGAATGAAACACTCTCCTGCAGGCTGTGTAAAATTTTGGAGAAATGCAAGGTGTGTCTATCCACATTATCGGATTCCAAGAAAAACAACCCACTAGACACTCAAAACTTAGCAATTGTGATCGTACGATTGATTTTTGCAATTAATTGCACTTAGTGATCAATTACATATTTTCAACTGATATTTCCAACCAGGCTATTGTTCTTAGCCATATTTTAACTAAGTGATCAATAATATTTTCAACCGATATTTCCAACCAGGCTATTATTTTTAGCTGATATAAAAAAATTGCATTCACTTTGCGTGACGATTTTCCTCACTACCGTCACTTCGTGAAAACAAGGACGAATATTTACAATTACTAGAAACAATTTTCTATTAATCATACGATTGATTTTTGCAATTAATTGCAATTAGTGATCAATGCAACCAATCGCAAAGATCAATCGTGCGATCAATTACTAAGCTTCGTGTAACGGGGCGGCCTAGACTACCACCCCCTGATGAATGACCCCTCCCCAATTAACCTGCAGTCAACTACCCGCTGGCATTTGCCCCCTAGGACAGTTTTCTCACTAGGACAATCTCCCCAATTAACCTGCAGACAATTTCCCGCTGACAACCGCCTCCTAGGACAATTATCTCACTGGGACAATGATCTCACGGGCAACTACCCCTCTCGTATCGAAAGTATGAACAAGAGGATAATCACTATGTATGGGGGTAGTTTCCCATTTTGTAATGGTGTAGACAGTAGATAGGCTACAGCCCATAGGAAAGTGAAAAGTATGCCGCAGACCTGCCGCAGACCTGCCGCAGATCTGCCGCAGACTTTTAGTCTGCGGCAAACAGTATGCCGAAGTATGCGGCAGAAAGAAATTTTGCTGCAGACTTGCCGCATACCAGTTTGCCACAGGAACAGTCTGCGGCAGATCTGCGGCAGGATGAAATTTTGCTGCAGACTTGCCGCATTCCAGTATGCCACAGGAACAGTCTGCGGCAGATCTGCGGCAGGATGAAATTTTGCTGCAGACTTGCCGCAAACCAGTATGCCACAGGAACAGTCTGCGGCAGATCTGCGGCAGGATGAAACTTTGCTCCAGACTTGCCGCATACTAGTATGCCACAGGAACAGTCTGCGGCAGATCTGCGGCAGGATGAAACTTTGCTCCAGACTTGCCGCATACTAGTATGCCACACGAACGGTCTGCGGCAGGATGAAATTTTGCTCCAGACTTGCCGCATACCAGTATGCCACAGGAACAGTCTGCTGCAAGTCTGCCACAGAAAAGTGGGAAATTATACAGTCTGAAGCAAGGCTATAGGCGGCCATTTTGTAGGACATGCAGTACCATATGAGGGCGCAGGCTGAGCCCATAATCTTGTAAATTCCTGTGTTAATTAGCACTGTTAATTGTCTTTTTAGCTTCTGTCAAATTGGTCTCAATAGGTTTTAACAAGTTTCAATGGGACTTTAATAGGACTTCAGATGGTTTCAATTGGTCCAGATTTTCCCTATTGGACCAATTGGCCCATGGCATTGGCCCCATTGGCCTATGCCCCATTAGACTTTAATGGGACCCCAATTGGCCTGAAGTTGGACTTCAATTGGTCCAATTGAAACCAATTGAAAACCTTTTAAAGTCTAATGGGGCAGATTGGTCCAATTGAAATCCCATTAAAGTCTAATAGGGCCAATTGAAACCAATTGAAACCAATCATCTCATGCATATTCATTATTACCTTACACGTGTGACAGAAAAATACATTTATCATGATTTGTTAAGCAAATTAAGACAATGAACATCATTTTTGTGATTTCTTTTTTCCTTTTGCCATTATTAACCAATAGATTATTATGTCTGATCATGTTACATTTGCATTCACGTTTTAGCAATAGATTGATAGATTGATATTGATTATATGATTACTAACCAAGAAACAATATACATATTTAGTATATATATATGTGTACGAGCCTGTGTCACTTTAAATGTTACTCTTGAATACACTTCAAATGATCTATGTGATGGAGTTAATACAATTGAGAATAGAATATACCTAATTGGTAATATCGATATATATTGGTATTACCTAATTGGTAATATCGATTATGAAGTATCAATCAGTTTATCACTGGTTCTATCTACATGCATACTTTATTGCCACGTACTGGATATGAAAGAGTATGCGGCAGGTCTGCAGCAGGTCTATATGAGATATGAATATTCATGATGAAGAGTCTGCGGCAGGTCTGCAGCAAGTCTGTGGCAGACCTGCCGCAGACTCTTCATCATACTGAAAGAGTATGCGGCAAGTCTGCGGCAAGTCTGCAGCAAGTCTGCGGCAGACCTGCCGCAGACTCTTCATCATACTGAAAGAGTATGCGGCAAGTCTGCGGCAAGTCGGCGGCAAGTCTACGGCAAGTCTGTGGCAGACCTGCCGCAGACTCTTCATCATACTGAAAGAGTATGCGGCAAGTCTGCGGCAGGTCTGCGGCAGACCTAATTTGCATGTGAAAAAGATGACTGTCTGCGGCAGGTCTGCGGCAGATCTGCGGCAAGTCTGCCGCAGGAGTATGCGGCAGGCTCATTTCTTTCCTATGGGAGGGGAAAGGAGGTGTGTGCCTCTTAATCGAATGGGAGAAAGAAGAAGAGAGAGTGGAGCTTGGAAGAGGTGGAAAGGGAGATGGAGAGGCAACCAACTCCTCCCGCACCCTCCACTGTATACTTGATGGTTTTGTCGCATTTCCTCCCCCCCCCCCCCCCCCCCAACACAGAGCGGATCTAGCCTTTTGCTAAGGGGGGGGGGGTTGACCAAAATAATGACGATGCGGAGCATCGTCCACGAGCCGCGAAGCGGCGAGCCGATTTTTTTTGGGGGTGTTTATTTGAACCCCGTAAGTGATGTTTTCCTGGCATCTATTAACACAATGGAGACCATAAAAAGCAGTGCATGATAACGTCTTTTTAAATCAAGTAACAGTTAAATACACAGTTATATCCAGAGTTATCATGTGTTTGGTTAAGTTACCAGATGAGTTGAATATCTTCTCACAATATTTGCACTTGAAAGGGTTTCTCTCCAGCGTGCGTTCTTTTTTCTTTCTTTTTTTCTTTTTTTTCCCTCTTTTTTTCCTTTTTTTTTTGGGGGGGGGGCGCCTAAGGGGGGGGGTTAAACCCCCTAAACCCCCCCCCCCCCGTAGATCCGCGCCTGCAACACCAGACTCCTTCAGACAAGGTTGGAGGATCGGGGTAGTTTTCACGATACGAAATTAAATTGATGTAGAAATTGTCGAGTAGTAACTATACTGTTCCACGTGATACCATTGTTATAATCATGAGGAAGTTTATGAACCTATGTATTGATCATAACAGAAATTTGTACCATATCACTCTTTTTCAGGTTCATAACCAAAACCATGATTTGTGTTTCATGCCGAGCGAAGAAGGCAAGAAGTTGGTTCTAGACAAATGCAGTAATTACAATGAAAAACAGGTAAGTACTGTTCACCTCAAGTTAGAGACACATAGTAGTGGCCTCGTATAGGAATTTGACACCTTTCGGGTGTTTCGCCAAAAAATGTGTCCCAATCAAAGTACCAATGGGTAAGCGATTAGTAGGAAGGGAAAAAAAATGTATAAGTCTCTTTTATGCTTTTACGTACCCTACCATTATGTGTTTTGATCAAATACTAGTATGATAATAACATGGGTACGTATTACAATAACGGCTTGACATTTAGTTTAGATACGTGCAGAACGTGTCTGTCTGTATTCAACTTTTACTATTATATTCCAATCTGACCTTTTACATAATTGTATTTGTGATGATAGTGCTGTCAACCAGAACTGAACAACTGCCATGTTAGGCTTCACTGCTAATGGTTTCCTATATAATATTCTCTCATGTATACAGGCGTTATTACTCACCAAAGATTTTGAGATCCGTTTTGAAGATCTGTGCCTGGATCTCTCAGACTACAGAGTAGGGCAGCACGTGACCTTCGAAGCATGTCACGGAATGGCGGGAACACAAGAATGGATACATTCCAAGGTAGGATGACGTTTGTTCATTAAACCATGGTATAAACTGAGAAGGGCGCTATATCTGAGTATTTACCCCCCAAAAATACGATACTCAGAAATGTAATTACTAAACCCAACAGTTTAATTGGGATCAAATAGCAATTATTTGTGACCAAAAAAGACATAATCTTGATAACTACCATTCTTTATGAGGTATAATGACCTTGTACAATGATTACTATCTGCTATAACGGAATAACTTCTGCTCATTATAAAACCAGGGAGATGAGAGTTTTAAACTCTCATCTCCTTGATAAAACGTAGCAAAACTGCAAAGCGTTATTTTTTGTTAGCGCAGCTTATTATCGTCGTAACCTGAAGTTGTCGGTTGTTGTCGTGTTTTACACGTTCGTATCAAATTTCACAGGGGCGTCCACCCTCCTTTCCCCCTTGCTTCTCTAAGACACTTGAGTTTTTATTTTGCCCACCAATTGTGACATTAAATTTTGACAACGCTTACTCTTTCAAGATGATTCTCACGTTCGTTATTTTCCCGACAGCTTTTCAAGAATTCGAAGGAGGGGTTTTACAGTATCCATATGCCATTTTTAAAACGTCATACATAAGAGGCATATCCGATACTAGCTAGGCATACACCCTAAATGACAGCTAGTCCAGTTCCGCCCATGGACAAAGGTTGGTTTGTGTAAAAACTGAATACCTCGGGGAAATATCCTATGGACAGGCGCGTACGCAGGGGGTGGTTTTGGGGTTAACCCCCCCCCCCTCGAGTTTTTTTATGTGTATGTTTTATGTATGTTTTTTTGGAAACCCCCCCCCCCTTTTGATTTAAACCCCCCCCCCCTGAAAAAAATCCTGCGTACGCCACTGCCTATGGACAATAATTAACCCAAGATTTAGAAAGGAAAACCAGATAGAATGTTCTCGTTTTGTTTATAAGAGTAGTATTCTTTATTTTTTCTTACTATCTATTCTTCTATTTTTTCTTCTTCTGCAGCCTGGTAAAATAAAGCATCGTGAGAGCGGATACTGCTTGGATGTAGCGATCGGACGGATCTACAAACCACAACTCATGACGAACGAATGCAATGATTCAGGAACGCAGAGATGGGAGTTTAGGCATTACACAAAACGAATGAATCATTGAGAAATTCAATATTTTCACCATCGTCGAGTATTATTTTGTGCAGTACTGGAAGTCGCTGTATATATTAAATCTTTGACGCGCTGAGAAGAAGTAAAACAGAGGAACACGACAACGTTCTGTGACGTTCGCAAAAAAGTGCTAAACAATAATAACGCATTGTTTCTACTCGGCATTTTAGATGCGCTTATAAAATTTATGACGCAACGCTTCTTGTTGACGGGCATAAATAATGCGACAGAGACTTGAATAATGAACTGCAGTGCTATAAAAATGGGCACTAGCTTTACATAAGACTTATTGACATGCGATTCTTCTTTATGTTTGCAAATGCATTGTTACTATGTTTGTGAATATGAAATAACATTATTTTCATCCGAGTAAGCCATTTCTTGATGAAGATATCATATAGTTGTGTCATTGGAAAACGGAACATAGACAGGGTATTTTCCTCATACTTGTACCATTTTATAAAGAATGTACATTGTATTTGGCTGATTCAGAAAGTATGTTGGGTTATTCATAAAGAATGTTGATTTCTCGCTTTTTATTGATGTACTACAACTGTGACAAGCCAAGTAGTTTTTATAAAACAAATAAAAGAATAAAGTAAATAAAATAAATATTAATTATTATTTTCTATTCCTCTATGTGACATTTATTAAGTGGTTTGAGTCATTTTCAGCACTTTTTCTTTCTTATTTTTTCTCTCTTTCTTTTTTTCTTTTAGAACTTTTTGTCGGTATACAGACCACTAGATGGCGCACTACTTGAAATACAAAGGGAGGGAATGAAACACAGCAATTCCTTGAACTAAAATTATCTTGCTTACATATTAAAGGCATGAACTTCAGTAACGGCCAATTTGATGCCGTCTTCAGTTTTTCTTGACTTACGTACTTGCTTTTCCCGAGACTTTTCCCTTATCAATTACTTATTTTATCATGTTGTTTTCCCTTTTATGTTTCTTATCATTTCTTCAAATCTCTTTATCTACTTTGGTTTTCTTAAAGCGTATCTGCACTAGTTTGGCCAGGAGGGATTATACCTCCCTGCATGGTCATCTCATCAAATCAGCTCTCAATTAACATAAGCATTGTTTGCTGTATAGAAGGCGCAAGTAGCTATAAGTAGTGCAGTGGGGCTTAAAATTGACCCGAACATGGTTGACAGTGTTATAAATTACTTTTATCACCCATCCCCTCCTTCTTTTCTCTCTCTCTCTCTCTCTCTCATCCACTCTTTCTTTCTCTCTCTCTTCCCTCTCTCATGCACTCTTTCTTTCTGTTTCTTCTCCTCATCCTCCCCTTCTGTTTCCCCCTACTCTCTTGATCTGTCTCCCTCTCCATCCTGTCTTTTCTATTTTGTGTGTATTCTAGGATTATTTTCTAGCCCTTATAAAAAGTACCATAATTTCTCAAACAGTGTAAACAACTACTTGCACTATGACTAAAAAGAAAATATGAACAATAAATGTCTTTTAAAGTTTTAATACAATTTTATTCTTTAATGTCATAAAAGATTTCATAATAGATGATGCAAAGATACATACAAGATAGAACAATATTCTGAGTAATAATCACAATATGTATTGCCTTTTATACATATTTGGTGTTGATACAATGACATAATTGCATTCCATTGGCATTTTACACTACTACTCCGTAAGTGGAACAAAAGTTATTTCTCCAGTAAAGTTAACATGTACTTCGATGACAAAAATATGAAAATGTGTATTTCTTCCTAAATATCAGAGGCAGTTTCTAGGGCTTTTTTCAGCATTATCAGCGGAAAGTACATTGCCCATTTAACATGTGAATGTTAGAATGGTATAAATTTGAATACACTGCAGGGATAACTCTCAATATGTCACTTACTGCATTATGTATAACACTCCCATTATTCTGTATACTATGGGGTTTTCCTTTTACAGTTTATAACATTTCATTATTTATTCGTTTAATTTCCAGGCAAAATTAACAAAAACAATAAACATGCAGAGACAAAGGAAGTAAGAAATACCACCGGCTAGTGCCCGAGGATACTACAGGCAAAAGGAAATTAATTCCTGTTAAGAAATCATTCCATCGTTAAATGTAAAATCAGAGATTTATGCCATCATAAGATGTCAGTATAGCGATTCATTATTTTGTAGCCTGAATCTATCACAAATCTGGCCCTGTTTCATAAAACTTGATATCAACAACAAGTTAAAATGACTCTTATATGCTCCTGAAATCATTGCATTTGATTGGGCATGAGCAAATTTCGTCTGGAAACGTGACACTTTTTATAAACAACATTTTTCATGAACCAGGGCTCAGGACCATTCAAGAAATTGTGCAAAACTGTTCTGGTTAAACTCTTATAAAATGACTAATCCCCAATTACAATATTTCAAACTTGAACCTTATCTTATCAGCCAAACATTCATGTGGCAAGTTAACCAAGAAAGGACGTGGTTAATCACTTTTTGTTAGAACCAGTGAGACTTCCCAGAGCTGTATTCTAATTGCCTATTTACCTATTGTAAGCAAAGCAAATTTTTTTTTCTCCATGAAAACAAGTACATTACAACCAAAGGCAATAAACAAAATGGAGGATACATGCTTTCTATATAATAGAAATAATATGCAACTTAATTTTGAAGGAAAAGAAATAAATACATGTAAATGTATACTCAATAGCAAGGCATATACAAAGCAGAAAAAGCAATACATTATCTTTAAAAGGGGGAGGCAAATACAGGTGCTCAATCTTCTCACCAGCATTTTTTTGGACTAACAGAATTATTTGTATGACATGTTTCATGGTGTGAACTTGTTTTGCTTTTAAACTCCAAAAGTCTGGTGTCCATCTGGGTGGTGTGACAAATGCCAAAATCAGTGCCAAATCTGCTGATAACTAATCAGAAGCAAGGATTTCAGTAGCTTATAACAAAAGCTGTCATTAGTCACTGATGACAAGTTCTGTGAAACGCCCCCCAGATGGTTCAAAAGATGTACATCACTGTACAATCAAATTTGTGATCATATCTTCCATGTATACAATGCCCCTTTCCAACAGATTGTAAAAATATTCTGAAATACAGCTTCATTATTCATCAATTGGAGGATAAGATCAAAAGAATTGTGAAATAATGAAATGTTCAAAACATCGTTATTTGCAAAAGAAATCTTGAAATTGGACATGATTACCGTAGATACACACAATAACGTCTGGTCTGCCTTAAAAACAAAGAGAAAAGTTTTCTTGATGTAAGTACGGATAACGCCAAATGTCCAAAGTCCCAAAATATGTTTCATTTAGTTTAAGGTTCAGCAATGCATCACAAAGTAAAGAACCAAGTGATAAAGCATGGATTCTGCAACACATTCTTTCCACATTGTTATCAATATTTGAGATACGCAAACACAGAATGACACTGCATTCCAGCACTGCAAAGAGATAATGAAATGGCAAATCATCCTCATCAATATTTGGTTAGAGCCTCAAGGGGACTTTGTAAGCTTAAGCTTATCTGCCTGGGCCTGTGTCAGGCACCAATCGTGGCAGTATAAGAAGTGCATCAAACTCTTTCAAAAAACTAATCTCACAACTCGATGCAGAGAGACCAAAATATTGTAACAAAGTTTGTTATCATTGCAAACTCTTTTGTAAATGAGATAATCTCAGTCACCATCAACGGACTTTGTCTCTGTTTGAAAACAGATCGATTGCTTCCCATGCCTTTGTTTACTTAGATCTACAAGTACACTCAAAGTCTGAGTAAGAGGAGACTGCAATGCCTGGCATCAATTGGAATTGGAAACACATTCTCTCCATTGTATGTTTTTAAAAGCATAATAATGTCAAAATAAGTTTACATTATGGTTGATAAGTTTAACGCTGTGTACCTGAATGTTGTAAATGGTAACATAATGTACTATCTATTAGTGTGTGTAATGAATAGTTACAATGAAAAAGAGATAAAATCTAGGATTTTTAATATCATTTAATTTAAATACTTACTCTCAACATATAATATTGTGTCCATGTTTTTAAATATTGTGCACTTTTACAATGAGTGGAAGTCTTAAAACATCTATGAAATGGACGATATTACGTAATATCAAAGCACACTTTTAGCAACATATACATTCATCAAAGTGAGAGGTCCTTTAGCGAAGATATAGAACAAAATCCCCTTAAAAAAATATATGTACAACCATGTCGTACTATGTATTAGCTTTAAAACTTGGGAGTTTCGAGCAGGTACATATCTATAAAATAATAACATAATTATGATTGCAATATGCAAAGTAAAAACATCAGTCAGGACACTTTGCCCAGTAACTCCAATCAGTAAGTATAACTTATGTTAGAACACACTTTGCGACTGAAATGCAGATGAGTTTAATGGCTGCTCTGCAACTTCATTCACATTTATTGATACTTATCAAGTGGCAATGGTCAAAACCAAAGTCAATATCATCTTGTCTGGACTCTGGAGCCAGGAGGGCGTTAACTCGGTGCAAAGCGGTGAGCGCTAGCACCCTTCTGGCTCCAAACAGATGATATGATCAGATCTAAACTTGGAAGACCCGAGGGCAATTGATGTCAGCATTTATAAAGTAAAAGATCTGCAAATCACTGTTTGCAGGTTATGGCTCAGGACGGCTACTTCAAATTCTGCATTGTCTGCTCATATCAGCAGGAAGACCTTTTCAGTTTGTGAGAGGTATCCTCACTTATCTGCCACTTTCTTACTTACAATTTACTAACATTTAAAGCTAAAGTTAAGGAATTGAGTGACATGTTAACTGCATCTCCATAAATTCAACCAGTCGCTCCTTTCCATGGCAGCACTAGGGTCAATAATAGATCCTACGGGCACAACAAGATGTAGAAGGCTTTATTCCCATTATCTACTTCAGTCTTTACCAGGCTTCTCACCAGGAACTTGTTTAAACTTGGTCTAAAGTGTGTGAAGCATGTCCTTCCAGCATCCCCAGGGGCGGTTTGGAATGACCAAACCAATGTCATTGCGGGTTGAAAGCATGCATCGACACATTAAACTACTCTTGTTGGTACACCTGTCTGGGAGTATTCGCACTTGGTATTTTCTTCCACGAAGTCCCAAATGCTTAATAGACGCACCAAGGGTGTTCAGGCCCGGAAAACCATGGTCTTCACGACTGGTTTCTAACTACTGCTCATAGATTATGTAAGAAGCTTTATGTTCACCCTCACTCTAGACAACTGTTTCAGCAAAAATTTGTCATCGTGTATTTAACGTAGCATCCATCATCAACAAAATAACAATTCTACTCCACGTCCTTGTGATACACTGCAGGGAGATGAATGCATTCAATGCTGAAGGCAAGCTAAAGAACCATCATATTGGCAATGTCAGTCAAAACCTTGGTTGGGAACGCTACTTGATGGTACAGAGTAGGTTAAGTACAAAAAGTAGAACTTCTATGTCCTCTTTTATGGTGAAGAGAATATAACGGGCAAAGTAGAAGGCACCAACTCAACTCGATATTTTCGGCAAAATCCATTTCCCAAGCAAGTATTGCAGCTGTCGCAGAACTATTCATCCGCAACCTGGACGGCCATGGCTGTCTGAAGTGTTCAAACATCACCGTAGCATGCAGCATGTAAGTACATCTTGAAGCTGGCAACATCCTGTTGAAGCTACATCTGAGTAGACATACACTTACTTAAAGTTCTCCTGACTAAAATCAGAATTCTGCACTTGAAGTCATTTTGGTTTGCTCTCGCTGGCATCGAGCCTCTTTCGTTGCACTTTGTACAGTCAGCTGCGGTTGTAAGTTCGGATTCGTATCAAGACAAATCTGATAATAAAAGTCTCTTTCTTCCAGGGTTTCCTGATTTAACTCATGTGCTCCTTCACAAATTGACGATCAACCTGCGAGAAAGAGGAAGAATAAACATGTATATAAAATATTAGATTAAACGTTAAGAGGTTCTACAAGACGTGCTCTGGCATCAGTTGCTCCACATTTAATTTCTAACACTAACCAAATAATGAATTTTAACCCTGAACCCAACATTATACATAACCCTAAACTGAATACAAAAGTAAATGGTGAACCCTTCACCTCCCTCTTAACCTTGGATGAAATAAACCCTGTAGCAAAGGTAGCCATAGTTGTGTGTTGGATCACCAAATTACATTTTGAATACCAATTACAAATTACTCAACTACTAAACACTATCTAGTGGTTGATTGCATAGGGGTATACACAAGTTGTAGCTGGATGCTAGAATGACATCTGAATACATGACAAGTACTGATGAAAAGGTTGGGCGCAAAATTGGTAGAATCTAGTAGATGCCCCATATCTTGTCTCATCCCCCCCCCCCCCCCAATAAGCTACTGGTCTTTAGTGACATGTACAGTCAAACCTGTCTATAGCGACCACCCAAGGAAAACACAAAAAGTGGTCTAAATAGTAGACAGGTTCCTTTAGTACATATTTCAATGAGAAACCATTTTTAAAGGGAAACAAAAAATGTGGTCTTTGTAGACAGGTGGTCACTCAAGCAGGTTTGACTGTATATAGTTGTTGATGTGTTATACATCTGTTTGATGAACTCACCAGGGCAAGTTGTCTGCCTATATTGCCTATCGTTACACCACCAGAGAAGAAGACGCATGGAAGCCAGGATCGCACGTACAGGAAGTCAGGCTCGGTGTATCTGTAGCAAAAAATATAAGTGGAATTATTATCATTAAAGGGAGGCTTTACTACTGCAGCTAGAAGGGATTAGACCACCCAGAGAACCATCGAGGTCACTGTGACAGGTGGCTATCTCATTAACTCAGCTCTCATTTAACATAAGAAAAAGAGGATCATGGGGGACCAACAGGCACCGATTTGGGAAGTTTTCAATATAGAGGGAGCAAGTAGCTACAAGTAGGACAGTGTGCCTTTAAGAAAAACTTTGAGATATCTACAAAAGCTTCAATAGCTTGGAGCCCTTTTTAAGAGTAATTGCTTCTGTAAATTATTTTTACGCAGTAATTTAGCTACAAACCTACATATTTTTACCAATTTACTATGCACTTACCAAGAAAAAAATGAAAGCATGCATAATTTCCAGTTTTGTAACAGAAAGTAGAAGTGGAATTATTATGTGCACATACTCCTTACAAAGTTTTTATAATACAAATGCTTTTATGTGATCTCTTTTTCTTTTCTTCTTTTCCTGCTTTTGCTTTAGAGTGGATTTGGCATCTTACATATCTCATACATTATTATTACTACTATTATTATATAACTGGCCATATAATAATAATAATAATGATAACCTAGGCTTCGATAGCGCATTTCATCGTCAGAGAAAATAACAATGCGCTTTACAATAATAAAAACAACAAAATTACAGATAACTACTAATTCATCATGAACTAAAGAAATATCAAAATAGGGATAAGATTAATCATAATCAATCATTATCAACATCAATTACAGAGAAATGAAAGCAATTATGACAAGGTACAGTAGTGTAATTAAATTAAAATCATTCAAATACTTGTTATATCCATACCTGTATACTCCTTTATACACAAGGAGTTGAGTGATGAGAGTCGCTAAGAAGGCGATGGTCAGGGCCAGACCAAATCCACTCCTTGACCGATCAAAGAGCCACCACAAACCAAGAGACATTGCAGCCAAAGTGAGAGAAAACTGGAGGTTGTTGGCAAATTCGATTTTCTGAATTGTCAGCTGGTCAAGGAAGAAATACCACTCTGTGTCCATGTACCGAACATATTGATAAATGTATTGGTAAAGGTATTGATTAATTTGCAGCGATTATTATACAGAGAAAGGTATTCTTAGATTCAATTGATGAATACATTTTTCTATTACAAAGCTTGATATTTACCTTGTATATCATGGTCTAATTATTGTAATTCCCCACCCCCCCCCCCCCCAATGGTACATACATGGGACACAAATGCAAAAGTACCAATCACCTGTTGCCACCTGGTAAATCAATTGACATTTGTTTCCTATTTTACTTCCAATGATAATCAATTCCACTCCTTCAAGCATGTAATGGCAGAAACAGATTTCAAATGATATCCGTTATAAAACATGCACTTACATTTATGAGTGTACAGAACATGTTCCACTGAAATTTGCTCCGAGGTACATTGCTAACAGTACTGATCAAGTTCTTGCATGTAGCTTCAACACTAGACTTAACACTAAATAAACATTATATCTCTATTTCTCAACCAAAACCTGTCCCGAAAAGCAACCCCAAACCCTAACCCAAAGCTAACCTAAAAGCTAAATAACCTGAAACTCAATGGCAACCTAAGCCTAAATGATACACCTTTGAGGAAATAAAGCCAAGAGTGAACGTTTCAGAGTAGATTGCAGATCACCGTTTGAACATGATTATTCTCTAGTTTGTATTACAAGGATACAGCACAAGCATGGTTGATTCCAACGAAGACGGCAAGACATCGCATGACGTGAGACCATTCTCTCTTGTAGTAAGGCGTCTCTCCAAGCTTATCGTCTATGCAAGGGTAGAGCAGTCCTACAAGTACTGTGTTGAGAAGAAACAGAATGTAGAAGATTGGGTTTATTAAATCACCAAATTAAAGCGAGACTGCACTACTTGTAGCTACTTGCGCCCTCTATAGAGCAAACCATTCATAAGCGGTACCCGTTCGTCCCCCATGATCCCCTTTTTCTTATGTTAATTGAGAGCTGATTTGATGAGATAACCATCTGGCTAAACTAGGGCAGATAGGCTTTAAAAGTACAGTCAAACCTGCTTTACTTTTAGCAAACACCTGTACAGAAAGACCACATATTTTGTTTCTCCTGAAATAGTTTCTCATTGAAACATGAACTAAAGGAATGTACGTAAAGACCATCTGCCTATGAAGACCACGTTTCATTTTTACCTTGAGTGGTCTTTATAATTATACAGGTTTCAGTGTATATCTGAAGTCGTGGTATGAAAGAAATTGCATCTGTGCAGAAAACATCTTGAAAGTCAAGATATCAAGGTAGGAATAGACTTTCATAAACAACAAATCTGATTTTTTTTTTTTTTAATTTTAATTATTTGATGATTGGAAGATGTTGAAAAATTTACTTTAAAGATATTAATCAGAGATATCATAGATGCAAATATGAAATTTTAGCACATTTTCTTTGTAACTGAAAGGTAAACATTTCAATAGAGCACTCTGCTGCTGGACCACAATATAGGGGCAACCAAATCTCCATTTTTGTAGTGTTTTTTTGTTGAGGGATGGGGATCTTCAAATCAACAATATTCCCATAAAAAAAAATTAAAATCCACTTACCGGCAGCCGAACCACAGAAGGGAGCAACCCACCAGGCCGAGGAGGATATACTGTCGAGTGTTTCGGGAGGAAACAAGGTGACGTTATTCTGGACTTGAAGCAAGTTCAGTACAAGGGCCATCACGATGCCAATGAGGAAGAGAACCACGCCGCGTCTGCACAGGGATCGACACAGCTGTGGATTAAGTGAATAAAAGAGAAGACATCATTAGTAGGCATTCAATCATCATTGGAAATGCTATGTGTTTGTCCCTTAGGAGTGATTTGTAAAAGGACAAACACTGACTACGGTACATCAACTGCAGAGCTGCCAACCTCCAGAACAGAAAATCAGTAATCACAAGGCTCAAAATCAGTAATTTTGGGTATAAATCAGTAATTTCCTATGCGGCGCTATGACTCTAATAAAAACGGCACGCCAACATTGCACAGACACATGATTATCAGAAATTTTTGGTGATTTTACTCACAAAAAGTTGTTAAATAATGAGTTTCATATCATCACAACACAGTCTTCTAGGAAAAATGGGGGAAAAAAAGAATATATAAAAAAAAAAAAAAAAAAAAAAAAAAAAAAAAAAAAATTAAAAATCCGTAATTTCAAACAACATTCCGTAATGGTCGTTAATTTCCGTACCAATTACGGGAAATCCGTACTAGTTGGCAGCTCTGCAACTGTAATGTATGCAATGGCCAGAACATGTAGTTCTTTGCTCCATTTTGTTTGAGATAAATAAATTTGTAAAAATAATCTTATTGCAGAAAGTACATTAGATCATGAGATCTGCTTCAATCTTTCAAATAATAACCCAGTAATTTCATGGGTGTTTCAAAAAACCCATGATGATAAAAGATTTTTTCAATTCACATGTGTGTAATACTTGTAGCATACATTTATGGAATTAATCTTGTGTGGTGATATGCATGAAGAGCCACAGGCGACTGCCTGTGTCATTAATATCATTAAGGTAAGGTTAATGTGATGATCAAATGTAAATCAATTGCCACCATTGTTGGGGCTTGAAATTGTAATGTAGACATGTTTATATAGGCATGGTGCTACACGGGATGAAAACTTGTGTGACCTACCTTGACCTTCTGTCTGTCTAGTAGAATAGCCATGGTGTGGCCGAAGGAATGATCGCTCATGCTCTCCTTAGGCTGCTGACCGCTGGGTGAGGAGGGTTGACCGCTGGGGTTCTGCGCAGGGGACGGTGACCCCTGAGAAGTCATGTTTGATGTTCGATTACACCTAGTTCAGCAGACTGTATCTCTTCTACAGTCTCTATTACAAGATGTGTCAGTCAATTACAATGTACAAGGATGGCGAGCCATACGCTTGAGAGTTAGCCAAGCAGTGACTGAGCTCACTGTTGCAGTATTTGTGTATTAAACCTTGCTAGGAGTCCTTGAAGACAGGAAACCAGATCATGCGACTTTTCAGCAAGGAAACATGAAGGTTGGGAATAGGAGAACTTTGCAAGATGGGATCTGTACATGGAAAACAAAGGAGAAAACAATCAGATTAATTAGAAATACAAGTAATATAATACAATAATCTAACCAAGGGATTCTTGTATACATGTATATCCAATAATTGTCATGAATATTCTACTTCATTGCATACATTTCACACAAAGCTTTGAGGAAAACTGCAAAGCAACATCATGTTAATAACACGACAATCACAAAACATCAGTAAACATTCTTTCCAATCAACTTGAATGATTTACAGGCACCGAGGATGTTTTACTTTCTTTGGGGGAGGAGGTTGCTACACATGTGAGGTCCATGCATCCATGGGCATTAATCTTTCTTTACTACATGTACCCATTTTGTAAAAGTCGCTCAGGCTTCCTTTTTCTGCACAACCTTTATACACATACACATGTATAACCTTATGAGATAACAATTAAGATCATTTGGAATTCAGCCAAAAGTTATCTTTGCCCTATCCTTTAATTTACAGATCGAGGTTGTTGAAAATCATTGTAAATATAACTTTGTTTACATTTTTTCTGGCCATTAGTCAAGCATGTACATTTACACATACAACTGTACATGTACAGTATATCACAGAGTCATATATGCATGAAGGCACATGCATAAAAGGCACATTCACAATGTGCATGTACATGCAAGAACAGCACTCTGCAATACTCAAAGAGACTGTATAGTCACAGACTAATACGGTAAGACCTTTCGAAAGTCGACGTACTCCTGAAAATGAGTCAGAACCTGTGATCTATGAAAAGGTCAATATTTTTCTCAAAAAGGGGAAATTCACAAAACCACTTTTATATTGAAATGGTTATTGCAGTAAGTTTATTAAATCTATAAAAAAAAAGGGCACTTTGTGGATGATGAAAAATGAGAAAGCAATGTACATGTACATGTAGCTAGCTCAGCCTGCAATTAGAAAATAATGCTACTGTCGAAAGTAGACATATTTACCATCATTCTATTGGCAAAATACATGTAGCTTGTAAATTGAGCTCACATGAAGTATTAATGTACTGTATATAGTTTACCGGTAGGCATCAATTAGTCAACTCCCAAAAGTTGCAATCATGCAGACATGCACTATATGCTTTTACATACGTATAACAGACAACATCTAACTCATCGAAAGCGTACGACTTCCCTGCAAGAACTCTGTCTGGCAAATTGAGAGATGCAACAGGAAATAGAAGTTGACTTTTTTTTCCAAATCTCATAACCACTACCTCACGATATAGAGAGTTGGAGAGTACATGTATGTACAGCTGCATCGATCTACACGCACATATCAGATATAAATGGGGACACACAGGTTCATACAAGATATAAAATACCATGCAAATTGATTTCTAATACATTCTGCTAGAAAGCTACGTGTACCAACACAAGATGGAGTAATCTGCATGGCTTAATCTTAATCATTGTACCAGGACAGAGGGGGAGAATCAAAGAGGGAACCTCACCCCCCCCCCCCCATGTTTTTTGTTTTTTTGTATGTCAGTGTCAGATATTTTCTCACAAATAGAACCCGGCTTTTAAGCTTGATAACCTTTGTTGCGTCGTATTGCTTTTGCATGTCATATTTTAAGGAAATTTTAACCCCCAACCCCTTACAAAACCCTGAATCTGCCCCTAAATATGTACATGTACCTAAACATGCTTCCGAGAGCCTGGACAAAGCTGACATGCCACTTTCGCCCTTGGGAACAAGGAAACGTGACCAGTGCAGCTTGACCACTTCATATTCCAAAGTCCTTATGATGAGGTCAAGGCGACTGAAATTGACCAGTGACCTACATTGCATGGAGCCTGCATCTTCTTGTGCACAAACTGACCTCCATAGTGAACCTGTCCTATATATACTATAATACATGTACAACAAAAGGCTACTCGGCCTGAATGAAATGTACAGTGCACACTGCACTTCAAACTTAATCTTACATGTATAAAGGAACAATGCAGTACAGGCCACTAATTTAGGCGTTGGGAACAAGCAAACGTAAGTGAACAGTGCTATTGATGCAGCTTATCCGCTTCATATTGCAAAGCCTTATGAGGTCGGGGCAAATTAAATTGACCAAAACAGTGACCTACATAACACTGAGCCTGCATCTTTGGTGCATAAACTGACCTCTCTGCTCTATACAGTACATGACGTACCGGTACATGTACAACAAAGTACTATACAATTCACACTCTTGCTGTGTAGCTGTGCTGTACTGCTAGTTGCGAAACCCAGGAGTTTGAGATCACTTTTATCTGATGAGGAAGAGTGACCTACATCATATTCACTGTACATGTATGATGTTTCTTCAAGAAATATCTTATATGACCCTAATTTTGCAGTGAAAGTGGTCTCACTTCCACGACTAAAGTAAACATCTGCACTGTGGCAAGCTGCTCCAAACAGCTATATTTGGACGTCAGCCCACTTCAGTGTGTGTGGTATGCACACTACATTCATGAACATACATGTACATGAATGCAGCTCTATACATTATCAACATATCTATGTACACGTAGTAGCTATCTGCATATTACACAAGATTGGGAATGATTGAACATACATGTACTAATTACTAGTAATGTGTAATGGCTTGTGAAATAACCGTTCAAATTGACATGGTAGACACTTGCATGGGCCAACAACAATTTCCTTTACCTTCTGATTATTTATGAATTTTTCAACAACAACAAAATTATTTCGTTTTCATTTTAACAAATTGCCTGAACAACAGGATTTGTTTTTTGTATCACCTTGCTAAATTTCATAATCAATTAACAGAATGAACATCGTCATCTGAATTTGGGTTTGAAGATTGGAGATTTTGGCCCTTTCCATTTAGAGCACAATAAATGGGAGACCAGTTACAACATAAGCTGCATTTATTTGTTGTTTGCAAGCAAAAAATCATCAAATGTTGGTAGCTGCACTAAGTCATCAAATGTCGGTAGATAGCAACTACCGGCAAACACGACGAAAAAACGAAATTGAAAAACCCACCTCTGGATTGTGTCTTTTTTTTTAAACGCCTGCCAAAATTTCACTGATTTTTTTTTCAGTTTAAATGCTGCACACTCTCTAAGCTACGAACGATTCCATTTCTTGTCACGTGACACTCTTTGCTTCTGTGCGATCACATGCAGAACAGCGCAAAAAAATGAAATAAAGAAACAAAGTTTTGAATGGGTTTCTCAAGTACCGGTGGTGTACATGACAGTAAAAAAAATTGATGACTTTTCAAAATGGTGTTGTTTGGGCTCTGTAAATGGGCCTTTTGTGTGTGTTAAATGGTTCAATGCTTCTAATCTTCATCCATCCAATTTGAAAACTTGGATATAGGACAGGGGAAACGTACTCTTTCTATGCACTTTGTTTTCAAGGGCTTGAGTGTTGTCATCACTGGGCTGTGGGAAATTTCTTTCACATATTCAACAATTAAATAAAGAAGAAATTGCAAAAGAAAAAGGTCAATAATGGATATTTTCCGGATGGCTATGTCTTACACTGTGTGAAGTCATTGCCATTGGACTTCTTCTAACTCCAGGAAGCTCCAACGCTGACGCCGAAGGCCTTCGGTGTCTGCGTCGGAGCTTCCTGGAGTTCCTGGACTTCTTCTTGAGTCACTACACAAGCCTGGTCCAGTGACGGGACGTCTGGTCTTGGCACAGACAGAAACAACCGTCTCATTGGTTTGGGTCATTCTTTAATAAAACTGACATTTGTCAACGTTCCCTATAGAGGCGGTCAGCGGAGCCAGATGTAATCTCAGCGGAACCCATCGTTATTCAGAGACTGGAGCCTTCGGTTTAGTCTTGGCATTGCCGTTGTAACCCTCTGCTCTAGGCTCTAGGCTGTCTAGACCTCTAGCCTCATAATTATTGAAACCGTCTTATTCATTGTCTTACCATCTGTTCTTTGGCCTTTTTTTGTCTTCACTCTCTCTCTCTTTCCCTTTCTTCTCCTCTTTATTTTTACCCTTTTTAGACTTTAATATGCAACTTAGACCTAGATCTAGGCCAAAGCAGCCTAGTTTGACAACATGACACAGATGCAGATCTAGATCTAGACTCTAGATGTAGACTAGAAGTCTAGACCTAGATCTAGACTAGTCTATATCTATTCACATTAAACCTGTCAAGTGTTAATGTTAATTAAAATTAAACATCATCCATCCATGGCATGAACATGACAAAATTCACATATTCAGTCCACTGATAGCCGATCATGCTGATCTTCGGGAGAATCTTCGGCTTTCGCTTTGAGACTTGTCTTTAGGCTACTTAAATTAATACAAATCATGTACATCATGCCAAAACGGTAGATGCAGATGCTGATATCTAACTCTGGAATCTTGATCTAACGTTAGAACGTCATCCGAAATCAGGACAATTTATCTCATTCTCATCATCGTGATCATGCTTGCCTATCGACACACTAATGCTGGCGGAGCACATTTCGTTTGAATCAACCATGCACGTATTCGCAGCTAACATCAACAACATTCAATTCTTCAGAGTTTTCAGACACGTCATTATCATTAGTCATTAGTTTTGATAAGAAATTGTAACTCCTAACTTGGTTCCAAATTGTATGAATTACAAAATACACTCACCTAGTACTCGAATAGAGGCTGACACGTTGTTCGTCGAAAGCAGATGAGCTTGCAATGAAATATTTCGTATGTTTGGCCTCCAAATCTTGTATAAAAATTGTAAACGTGATCGAATGCTACGAAAGGTCACTTGTGCATTGGCATGGCTCGCTCAGATATATCAGCTCAGCTGTTGTGGTACGATCGCGCGATCATTATTATTATTATAGTAATTTATGCAAAATGGATAACCAATTAGAAGCCCGAATCGGTCGGCTGACTGAGTATACCTAGTCTGTACTCCAAGCTCTATTTCTATGAAACACGAATGAATATTACATTTTAAAAGCTGAAATAGCAATTTAACTATATTGAATCTTAGATAAACATTAATAAGCAACTCTCAATTCATTCTTATGAATCTAATGTGATTTTTCTACAATTGTTATCATATGAACAATGATCTTACAAAGGCGGTGTCTATATATAGACTATGAAAACAATCACGCCCCTCACACTCCCTTATGCATAATTCATAAGGGTGTTCTCACACCACTCTGGTTGACCTTACCCTACTTTTTTGTGCACATGTCCTTTATTGACAAGTTGAACAAAAAGAAAACAGAGGAGATAAAATAGGTCACTTTTTTTTGGTCTAAATCAATAAAGGCCTGCGCCTGTATTTAACACAGAATGATGGCTATTCATGTAGTATGCCCTAGTTATTTCCAGCTGAAAATCGAATGATGTGGTAACGTAGCCAGGTCGAGAAAAAGGGCAGTCCGAAGATCGCGAGACGTATGAAAATCAAAAGATTTGTCAATCAAGTTGTGTAGATGTAGATCGAGGCATCAAACCATAAATTATGATCAAACCAAAGTAAACAAAGTTGTACAAGGAGGAGTCACCAGAGTTTGGAAGTAGGCCTACGACACTTGGTTGCGTCAATACACTAACAGTTTCTACCCTCGGTCCAACAGATATATCCCTAAACCAAAACCTAACCCTAAAAAAAAAAGTTCAACTCCAACAGTATTTGATAGACAGTATTAATTTAAAACTTCCTTCAAAACGAAAGGGCTTGAAAATGGCTTTTAGTGGGAAAATAACGACCACTAGTTGTCGAAGCGACTTAAGTGATTGCAATCACCTAAGTAATAGTCTGATTTTCAGACCCTTGTAACGAATGGTCGTACGTTTTGTGGGGTTTTGTGCTGCGAAAAATTTAATCAATTATGGCCATTACAATTAAGTAGTCGGTTATTGATGTAGACACTGTTCATGTACCTGTTAAGGCTTATTTTATGTATGTTATTACCAAAGAAAAAAAGATGTCAGTCATGCAGTCAGTCACAGTCAGGCGCGCCGGAAGCAGTTTGGGATTGGGGGGGGGGGGGCAAACATTCCAGGGGGCTCACCTTCCAGGGGCAGTGACGTAACGAGAAAAAACGTTTGGAAGGGGCAGAAGAAAAATCTGCATCACCACCACCACCAATTGCTTCTAGGGAGCGGAGCCCCCGGAAGCTCGGGTTTTTTAGGTATGTAATAACGGTCAGATGAGCATACAGGGGACCGCCTTAGGGCCCTTGGTGGGGTCCGGGGGCGGACCCCCGGAAGCTCAGGGGTTTTAGGTATTTAAAAACGGTCAGATGAGCATACAGGGGACCGCCTAAAGGGCCCTTGGTGGGGTCCGGGGGCGGAGCCCCCGTAAGCTCTGGGGTTTTAGGCATTTAAAAACGGTCAGATGAGCATACAGGGGACCGCCTAGAGGGCCCTTGGTGGGGTCCGGGGGCGGAGCCCCCGTAAGCTCTGGGGTTGTAGGCATTTAATTACGGTCAGATGAGCATCCAGGGCCCTGCCTTATGGCCCTCGGTGGGGTCCAGGGGGCAGAGCCCCCGGAAGCTCGGGGGTTTTAGGTATTTAATAACGGTCAGATGAGCATCCAGGGCCCCGCCTTATGGCCTTCGGTGGGGTCCAGGGGGCAGAGCCCCTGGAAGCTGGTGGTTTTAGGTATTTAATAATGGTCAGATGAGCATACAGGGCCCCGCCTTATGGCCCTCGGTGGGGTCCAGGGGGCAGAGCCCCCGGAAGCTCGGGGGTTTTAGGTATTTAATAACGGTCAGATGAGCATCCAGGGCCCTGCCTTATGGCCCTCGGTGGGGTCCAGGTGGCAGAGCCCCTGGAAGCTGGTGGTTTTAGGTATTTAATAATGGTCAGATGAGCATACAGGGGACCGCCTAAATGGCCCTTGGTTTATTCCGGGGGCCGAGCCCCCAGAAGCTCTGGGGTTTTAGGCATTTAATTACGGTCAGATGAGCATATTTTGATACCTCATTATTTTGTGACATTGGCAGGTCACTAATTTTTTTTCTCTCTCTTTTTTTCTTTTTCTCTTTAACAAACTTTTTCAAAAAGGGAGGGGGGCTCGAGCCCCCGAGCCCGGCCGTTCTGCATACCCTGACATACAGGCTTATAAATAAGCTAATTTTTCGCCCGACTGTAAATTTGGGAATTTCTAATTTCCAACAAACGCATAAAAAGGTATGATTTACAAAAAAATGAGAAAAAATTTATAAAATATAGGTAGCATGCGCAATGTTTAGGAAATTTAATTCCTGTTAACTTTCCTTTTCTTTGAATAGAATTTTAAACGTCATTTAATTCAGGTTTTTATTATTGTTATGTTCTTTTGGGTTAAACATACAAACCATCTTACTCCTTTACTGCTTTTTTTTTTTTTTTTTTTTTGAGGGGGGGGGGGGGGGGTTTTGGGCCCCCCCCCCCCACTTCCGGCGCCTATGGTCACAGTAGAAGGTAAACGAGTTTCCTACATAATTTGAATACTAGGACACTGCTAATGTTTAAATTTCACAGATAGGACATACATGACATATTCATAATTCCTGCAGAGTTCTACAGAATTCGATGTTGGCTGCAAAAGGGACATAGTATCTAGGTTTAAAAAAACGTCAATTTTCAAGAATTAGGGTATTTTTAAACAATCTTGTTCTACGCGTTTAGGGGTATTTTTTTCTAGATCCCGATCTCGAATTGAAAGCTGTTTGGGAAGCCGGTTGATCTTGGAGTCATAATTTTGCCCCTGCTAAGTTGTACCAAGGAGGAGTAACCCGAGTACGACACTTGTCTTGTCTTTACACTAACAGATCCTTTCCTTTGGTCAATGGCGTATCCAGGGGATGTTTTGGGTGTTCAACCAGCCCCTTCCCTTCCCCTGGCAAAAAGGAGGTGTTTTTAGAATATTCACAGGCACTCTTTATCTGTGTTTTATCAATGGCCCCCTTCCCCCCCCCCCTCCCGGCAACAACACAAAGTAAAACATTTTTTTTGGGTTGCTCAGGGGGGGGGGGTTGGATGTTGAGGGGGGAAAGGGAGAGTTCAGCCCCCCCCCCCCATGTTGAGCAAAACGAAAGAAATAGGCTTACCCCCACCCCCACCCCCCCCCTCCCGCTTATTCACCGGCTGGCTGACTCGCCGCTAAATATTTCCTCACGAATTGGGCAACAAAAAAACAAAAAAGTGCTCCCCCCCCCCCCTCCCCGCTAAATATTTCTTCTCGATTTGGGCAAACACAAAATAGTGCTCCTTATACCATGTCCTTACCCTCCCCGCTTATTCACCGGCTGGCTGACTCACCGCTAAACATTTTCTCACGAATTGGGCAATTCCCCACAACCATAGCCACGCCCAACGCCACTGCTAATGCACCTCCTCCCCCCCCCCCTCCCCCCCCTCCCCTCGTGACCGTGGACCAGGGCCAAGTCACTAAGAAATATTTTACTTATTGCATAATTATTGTTAGTACTATATTGCTCCGTTGATGTGAAATAATAATCATAACAACAATTCAGAAGAAAAGAAGAAAAAAAGTAGATTGCCGATTTCATCGTTCCATCCCGCCACCAGATGGCATAATTTCGGATGGCATAAAAATAATGATCAAAATATCATTCATTCTGTTGACTATGACGAGGGTGTCCGGATCGACACTTTAAAAGGTAAAGCCCGGTCTTTTTGCCTTTGGATTTAATGAAAAATAGTAATCATAGTACACTACTAACCATAATATGATTATGCATTATGTGTCCGGTATAATATCATCCGATATAAACCATATAACAATTATGAAATATTGCTTGTAAACTTCTTCAAATTAGTGTTTGAAATCGCCGGTCTGGATAACAAATCTGTGTATTTTTATGTAAACTCCGAGTCGTATAATATAGTAATCAAGTTAAGTTTCACTTCTGGAAAAACAAAAGTTAATAAATATTATATAGGCACTAACTGAGGACACGTTATGCACAACAACAAAAACGTCCATTGTTAGCTGGATACAGGCGCACGCCACAACTGTTGCATAATGTTATGTGG
>JAVYIG010017021.1:0-28206 GCA_035222895.1 Strongylocentrotus droebachiensis
AATAGACACTTATTGCAAAGGAAAAATGGGAACTTGTCGAAGGAAAAGGGTCACGTGTCAAAATAAAAGGGGCACTTATCAGAGTTTAAAAGTGGAAGGGGCACTTTTACTAGTTAATAGGGGTACTTGTCAAAGTAAAAGGAGCACTATTCCTATGTAAAAAGGGGCACTTTTCGGGTGCTTGAAAAAGTGTGGGGGGGGGTACTGTACCCCTACTCCCCCAAGGAGGGCCGCCTCTGCTGGGAAGTATTCCTACCATATGGTCACCGTGAGGGCATAGGCATAACTGACACAAACTAACACGGTTAAGAGTTAATATTCCAGTTTATAGACAATGTACATGGCGCTATAGGGTGCTGAAAAGTTAGCGTAGGGTGGTGAAGAATTAATATTCCAGTTTATCCATAGACAATGTACATGGCGCTATAGGGTGGTGAAAAGTTAACGTAGGGTGGTGAAGAATTAATATTCTAGTTTTTCCATAGACAATGTACATGGCGCTATAGGGTGGTAAAAAGCTAGCGTAGGGTGGTGAAGAGTTAATATTCCACTTTATCCATAGACAATGTACATGGCTTTCGGGTGGTGAAAAGTTAGTGTAGGGTGGTGAAGAATTAATATTCCAGTTTATCCATAGACAATACATGACGCTAGGGTGGTGAAAAGTTAGCGTATAGGGTGGTGAAAAATTAATATTCTAGTTTATCCATAGACAATGTACATGGCTTTCGGGTGGTGAAAAGTTAGTGTAGGGTGGTGAAGAATTAATATTCCAGTTTATCCATAGACAATGTACATGGCGCTATAGGGTGGTGAAAAGTTAGCGTAGGGTGGTGAAGAATTAATATTCCAGTTTATCCATATACAATGTACATGGCGCTATAGGGTGGTGAAAAGTTAGCGTAGGGTGGTGAAGAATTAACATTCCAGTTTATCCATATACAATGTACATGGCTCTAGGGTGGTGAAAAGTTAGCGTAGGGTGGTGAAGAGTTAATATTCCAGTTTATCCATATACAATGTACATGGCGCTAGGATGGTGAAAAGTTAGCGTAGGGTGGTGAAGAATTAACATTCCAGTTTATCCACCGACAATGTACATGACGCTAGGGTGGTGAAAAGATAGCGTAGGGTGGTGAAGAATTAATATTACAGTTTATCCATAGACGATTATGTACATGATGCTAGGGTGGTGAAAAGTTAGCGTAGGGTGGTGAAGAATAAATATTCCACTTTATCCATCCACAATGTATACATAAATGGCGCTGATGTGGTAAAGAGTTGAGATCGTGAAAAATTATATCCATAGAAAATATGTACATGACGGTGACATAATGGAATAGTTTCTGTGATTTGGTATTTAAAGAGTCAATGCCCCTTTTCCCAGAGAAAAGGAATATTTATTTATTTATTTATCTATTTATTTATTGATGCATGTTCACAATTTCACAATTCATCGAAGTTAACATCACATGAAAAATGAATATAATATAACAAATCATTTCAATACTACAATCCATTTGAATTGACTTCACATGAAAAAGAATATAACAATGATTTATCAAAGACATGTTGCAACTAATATACAGTTTGAAGAAAGAACACACAAGGTGATGAAACATAGGCGAATAGAGCTTGAATCGTTACAACACCTTTCAAATATATAACATAATAATAAAATCACATGCATGACTTATAATGATGCGGGGAAATATTGCAATTCAAAAGAAGATTATAACTTTTTAATTTCTAACATACATGAGGTGAGGTCTTAGTATAATTCTTTGATTTGCCCCTTAGTACTGCGCTTTACCCCCCCCCCCCCCCCCCCCCCCTCCCTCCATCATCTTCTCTCATTATATCCGACCACCATGCCTATTTTAATTGGTAGCCAGCCATCGTTGCGCTGATCATGACTGACGGATACAATACACAAAGCATATATTGCGTATGTGTAGTATAGCGGTTGTATGTGTACAATGCGATCCTTACACTTATCAAATTGGCAATTTTTACACATTGGATGGGCTACCTTCATCTCCGATTAGGTGTATGAAGAAAAGCTTCATTTCTAAACTTGTTATGATTTTGAATGCCTCAGACGCGACGGTAGGACCTACATTTTCGGGCCGAAATTTGCTTTCGAAGTTACTCAGTGCAATGAAAATTGAACTAGCACGAAATTAAGACTTTTTTTGGTAAGTTTGATTTCTTTGTGCAAGGTTAAGATGATATATAATGCAAGATGATGATGATGATGATGATGATGATGATCCTGATGATGATGATGAAGTCAACAGTGCAGCTGCAGTGGCTTATTCCAGCACCGGGCAGCTGCAGCGACAGGGCCGGGGAGCGTATGGGGAGAAGCTCTACGATCCACGGCGCAGTGACGGCAACGCTACTACCTACGCAGAAGAAAGTTAGAACTTTGTTTGTCGATGGAACCGACTTCAAATTATAATAAGTCGTTAGTCTAAGTGGCTTCACTGAATTGTTTGATTATTGTCCTGGATGAGACGTGTATTTTGTAGACTTGAAAATGAGGATCGTCCGCTGGTCCGAGAATGAGGATCGTCCGTAAACGAGGATATCCTTGTTAAAACGCGGACAAATTGTGTGCTTTTCGGAGACGTTTTTTCCATTGGCATATGCGCTCTGCAGGTTTCGGGTTCCCAAACCGCATGCTGGCGATGTGAAAAACAGATTTTGCGTAATAAATTAACCCCAGTTCACCGCTTACTTTTATGGGTTGTAAATACATCAACAAAAATGGATCAAGAAAATCATTGCAGAATCCGTTTTTCGTATTGCTAATGCGTGGATCGGAAATATGAGACATCTGCGAAATGTGGACAATCATTATTTTTGCGGACGCATCCGACGTGTTTACGAAGATGATCCTCTTTAATGCGGACGATCCTCATTCTCGGACCAGCACTCCTACGGATAAACAGTAGGGGCGCTGTTCCGAGAATAAACAAGGATCGTCTTCGTAAACGTGGAAAAACGTGTCCGCAAAAATAAGGATCGTCCACATTTCTCGCAAACGATTTTTATTTCAGATCCTTGTGTTGGCAATATATGCGAAAAACGGATTCCGCAATGAAGATGCTTGTACCCACTTTACGCAGCACAGAGACTTTCACGTTATGTACGATAATTTAGGACGCGATTTGAGTAATCCTGTAACTTGGGGCTTTGATCGGATTTTCAAAGTGGATTACATTTCAAACGGACTGATGCATATACATGTACATACATTATGTTTGATCACAAAACATATCTAATTTCTAATTAAACTTTGTATCTAATCAAAATACTGTAAATTCTTAGTTCTTACAAACCCTTTAATATAACCCCATTTTACTGTTTTTACACCCTACTTTTTTCAGGACTATTCAATCCACCCCTGATATCACAAGCCTTCATGATGGGAGACGAATGGGTCCAGAGGATTTCTCGAAAGAGAAAAACTCCTTATTACTTCAACACAAGAACGGGAGTGACACAGTGGGATGAACCTACCAATACAGTGAAGGTAAAGCTTGTGATCTCATATTTGCGCTGACAACAATTGCTCCTGGCTTTATTTTGTTGAGAGTTAAAGGAATAAATAAAAATGATAATAATTATGGAGGCTTCTTAATATATAGCACACATATTCGTCATGCTTCGACCGTTGCGCTCCTGGCACTCCGACGTGATTACCCTCAACATACCTGGCGCCCAAGTATGTAGCGCTCTGGCACATCAGGTACCCATTTACATGTACACCCGAGTGGAGAGTGGCAAAAGTAAATTAATTAATGTTTCGCCAAAGGACGTTAGTGCTGCCTTGGATTCAACCCCTCGACCCTTGGATTAAGAGTCAATGGATCATTATACCATGACACCTTCATAGGAATAGGAGGAATTGGTTACGGTTGCAATAAGATTTAGGCAGGGGTTTAGGGCTAGGTATAGGGTTGACAAAATTGTTGCAGGAGCTTGTGTTATCAACACTTCATGTGTCCGTGGAGGCTGGTCAACTAGACATTTCATTTCAAACAGTCATTTTGGAAAAGTTTAGATGGAATAGTTCATGAATCTTTAAAAAAAAAAATTCACCAACTCGACGCATCAATGCAATCGAAAGAACAAAGTTGTTGAAAAATATAGTATGAGTATAATTTCTGAAAATTTACTTTGCAATTCTCCTTTCCAGACATGTAAGGATCAGAAAAAGGCAGACACTGGTGATGAAAAGAATGAGGGAAGCCCCACAAAGAAAGTTAAAAGCATGCCAGAGTCTCATATCGGGAGTAAATCATCACCCATCAAGGATGGCAGTCCAGCTTCCAAACCAATGCCTTCAAGGTGTGATCGGGACCCTCCAGCGACGCCAGTAGAGCAGCAGTTTATACCAAGGATAATACATCCAAAGAAAAGGAAAAAGAGAAAGAGAAAGAAGTCATCAGCGTCATCAGAAACACCCAGCCTGGATACACCCCAGAAGAAAAACCAAGAAGCTGAACAGCCTGAACCTCCAGATAAAAGTAACAGTATTAAAGAACCACCGGCAAAACGTACTCTGACTGTAGCCGCCCCAGAAAGTGTGACGAAACAGATTGTCCTGCCGGAGAGAACTAATGTGAATATGCCATCTCCGAAAGGAAATTGTAACCAAAACAAAATAATCGATGGTGCTCCACAGCCACAAAGAAGTACTTCACTTGAATCTGTTTCTCTGATGGAAGTTGACCTTCCCTTGAGGACAGAGGTAAGGTGTTTCATCTTTTGGGTTAGATTTTAGTTTACTAATGTCTGCTGAAAGCTAGGAAGTTGTTTTTATAATTCTCCTATTCTTACACATCAATTTAACAACCCTCTGGCTCACAGCAGATTATTTATCAAATACATAACTACAAACCCTCATTTTTGTAGTGTCTTAATAGTGTCTTCGTGCTGTCTAATCATGGTTATCACATAATATGATGGACTGTGCTACCTATCTTTGTGTAAGATTACATTTTTTGAAGTTTGAATATATTATTATATTAGATACAAGATTAAGAAATTTGGCAGGTTTACAGCCTACAGCAGCAAAAGTGCTAATGAAAGGCTCTTTAAATTGTAATCTAGAGAGATTCAAGACATGTAATTATAAGGTTATCAAGAATTGGTTAACCAATTGCCTACTGGAACTGAGTGGTCCCTGTATTGTGCCTATGGGAAAGAGAATTGAGTAGTCTATCAGGGCTGTGTCTCATGAAACCGTCATAAGTACAAGTTGAGCGACATCTCATTGAAACGCGTGTTAAACTTAATACACGCATTTCAATGGGATGTCGCTCAACTTGTACTTATGATGGTTTTGTGAGATGCTGCCCAGGTTGATAGAGTTCATGTTATATTTGAGCCTTTGAAACATTTTAATCATTATTCTGGTGATCTACAAGTATAAACTGCGGGCAGGTGGGAATCTTCATTCTTTAATGATTTTACTCATTGAAATACAGTGAACCAATTTGATTGTCCTATTTAGACAATACAGGGACTGCTGTGTGACCAGGGGGTGTTTCACAAAACTTGTCATCAGTGACAAATGACAGTTTTTGTTATAAGCTACTGAAATCCTTGCTTCTGATTGGTTATCAGCAGATTTGTCACTGATTTTTGTCATTTGTCTTTGAAAAGAGGGTTTGTGAACCGGGTCCCAGCTGTCAACAATAAATCTGTTGATACCTGAAGTGGCTATTGCTTGCAATTGCACATTATATTGAGAAAAAAAAGAACCTTTCAGCATCAGGACCACTCTGTTCTGGATTGAGCTGCATATAAGGTCCCATGTGAACCCTTCTTCATCCTGTTTTGTTTTTCAGGGTAAAGTTCTTGTGGTTGTTGACACCAATGTGCTGATCAACAGTGTTAGCTATGTCAGGCAAATAAAGGGCGAACCCATCAAAGGTAAGAAACATAAAAGGATAACTCTCAATTCTCAATTCGGAAAACATACTCTTGCCTACCACTTTTAGAAATAACTAAAGAAGAAGAAAAAAAATAGGGTAGCCCCAAAATGGCTAATCTCTCTTGGTGACCACTGATTATTAGATCAAGTCGTAATCACAATTCGCAGTATAAATGGCTGTCGTTAACAACTTTTATTATTGATATTCGCAAATCATCTTTCACTTTGCATACATTATTTGTTGCTATATTGGGCAATACCCTGGCAAGCTTTTCTGTCACCAAGAGAAAATTTTGTTAAAAAAATAAAATACATAAAAAGCAGTTAACACTAACAGATCTTTTACAAAATTGTATGGGACACCTTTCTCCAAAAGAAAATTAAGTTGGTTATTCCTTCCACAATTTGCCTCAGAATACATTTTTTTCTAAAAGACAATTGCTTTTTATCTTCAGATTTAGGAGATATAATGCTGACCATTCCTTGGATGGTAATGCAAGAATTAGATCTTTTGAAGGTAGGTGAAATGAAGAAATTACATGAATTGTTATTTGTTTATCTAAGAAAAGGATTGTTGCATTTTGATGATCTCGTTTAACTCTTTGGTTGCTTTCGTTGCCTCTCTCATTTGCCACATGTGAAATTTTAATGGGAATGAAAAACAAAGAGAAAACTAAGTAAATGGTGTAAAAACCATTTTGTTGTTGTTGCATTTTTATGGTTTCTGGGGCTGATGGATTTTCCATTTCAAAGTGAAGGTAGCAAATGTTGTGTGTTTTATACGGTTTCCTTTTCCACATCTCTGTACAGGGCCCGAACTGTATGGCAATGACACCACTATCAACTGCAGCAAGGAAGGCTCTGGATTTTCTGCATAGAAACAGGACTGATCCTAACATTAAAGGCCAATCATATAACCATGTAAGTTTTTTGTTATATAACATTGAAATGTGGTGCTACAGGAGGCTGTTGCAGGTGTCATGGAAAGATAAAAAGACAAATGTGTGGGTCCTGGAAGAGATTGGAACAGACTTGACCATCACAAGGGGAATCATGGAAAGAAAACTAAACTATTTTGGGCACATTGTTAGGAGATCTGAAGGTGTTGAGAAGCAAATACTGCAAGGAGCAGTCGTAGGAAAATGGGATAGAGGTCGTCCACCAATATCTTGGACTGATGATATAAGTAAGTGTCTGGACAAGGAATGAAAGGTGCAACACAAATGGCAGGTGAAAGAGTTGCATGGCGTGCTCTCGTGAAGGCCACAGCAGTGCTTTACAGCGCCACCTGAAGTTGAAGATCATGAACAATGATAATAATAATAACTAGCACTAGTTCGCTTTGCATAGTACTACTATATCACAGTGTTCATGAATATAATCAAACTTAAAGTAAGTACAGATTAAAGGAAATGATATGAAAAGGGATTTAGATATTTTGGAAAAAGATATGTTTTCAAGAATTTCTTAAATTGGTCTGTTGGAGTAGCTGATTTGATGGAAGATTGAATATTCTGTCTAAAGATTAATACCCTGTTTTGTTCATTTTGTTTCTTTCTTCTTGAATTTCTTACAGTTTCTGAAGACGAAGAGAGAGAAAGATGTGAAAGAAACCAGTGATGATAAGATTCTACACTACTGTTTGCAGTGCAAGAAAAAATGTAAGTGCAATGAAATTATTGAAAAAGAGAGAGATTTGTCTATCTACATGTATGTATAATGGAGAAAATAAATTACCAGCGTGCATTGGGAGTATGTCTGCAGGCCTTAAATTAATCGACGGCCATCGACGGCCAGGCCGTCGATGCCCCTATGACTGGCCGTGGTGCCCTCACAAAAAAAGATAAATTCACGGCCAAAAAGGCTGTGCCCTTTTTTTCCAACTGGACGTGCCCTTTTTTTTAAATTTGCGCTCATAAAACCACCAATTGCGCCCATAATCATCTAAAACTAGACGGCAAGGCGCAAGTGTTTTCCGTGAAAATGCGCCCATAAATTATTAGAACAGTAAAAATACACGAATCACGAACAGTTTGCCACCCACGAGCTCTCTTCTAGCTTTGTATTTAGTGCTTTAATAAGGCGCAAGTGCCGTGAAAATGCGCCCTTTCTTATTATATAGCTAGGCAATGCGCTAGCGCACGTACGTACGTTCATGCGATCGCTTGATATGGTGCATACTGTTGACGCACGCACGTGCGTACAAATCGAAGGCCAGGATCAAGAAAACAAATCGTCAAATGGAGAAATAAACAAGCATTCAAATAGTCATTAGAGATCTGTCGAGGTTTGTTTGTAGGTCTAGTTTATTATTTTATCTCAAATAGAATTTAGAATTATCTTATTAATAAGTTAAGAACACCTACGATGTTCTCGTAGTTACTCTCATTTTGCCACCAGCCGACCTAGCTTCAAAAAGCTACCCCGCCAGCTTCCCAAGACGAACGTATAGAGTCCCGGTAAAATTACGCGCTGCGAATCTCCGAGGGTGCATCGGTTTCGCTGGCAAACTTCCAGCCCGACAGCTTCCCACCAAAAGTGGCGAGAGTGTGTGTGCGAGGAACAATTTTGGTTTCGTGAACGCACGTTACGCAACTGAGCTGAGCGTGTCACTTTCAGCTGTCGAATGTCTTAGGACATTTTTACATCTTATTTCATTAGTTAGGCCTATCTAGACCTTTCTATACAACAGTTAAAAAGATAATTTCTTCAAATTTGCTCCTACTACCGAGAGTGTGGCGGAAGGTTTGTGTGTGAGGTGCGATTTCGATTTGGGATACCCGGCCCGGTAAACTTGCCAAGTCCTTCTGACTTTCGATGTTTGTGAAATTGACAATTTATTTATTCATTTGCTCATCAATATTTTTAGTTAATTTAAAATACTGTTTAATGTGCAAGTTTGATGTTCTTAATCAATCTTAATTCCTGTTCATATTGTTAAGATTAAAAAGTTATTAAATTGATCGTTCTAGATCTATTCACATTATGAAATTAACATTGTAGACTCTCTTTGAACTTATGATTAGATAAGGGGCCTATCTGTTTTTGGAAAATTGCCCCTTGCTCTGGTAAATTCCAGTGTGCAAGGGGCAACTTAAAAAAAAAATTGCCCCTTGCTCCTGGCTGCTAAATCTAAGGCTTGCGGGCCGCCGCCTTGTTTGTATGTACCGTAGACCTCTATACATTCTGTGAAGAAGCTGGTGCTAAAAGTCATGGGAAATTGATCCCGCACAAGTTTCATAAAACAAAACAATTTCACATCTAACAAAAATAGAATCAATTTTTTGGGCCTCATACTCGATGCCCTTTTTGTAAAATATTTTGGCCTCGATGCCCTTTTTGTAAAAATATTTTGGCCTTGGTGCCCTTAAAAATATGAGGTACTCAAGGCCAAACTGGCCTTGCCCTAAAAATGACGAAATTTAAGGCCTGATGTCTGAGCTATATGTAACTGTGTCGTACGCAAATGGTAGGATCATATGTTTTGAACCCAAGAAGAAATAGTAATTGGAAATAGCAACCAATAATTCATACATTGCATTTTGCCATATCATATATACATCTGTAATTTCCACTTTAGATAATGTAAACAAAGTTTATAAAGATCTAGGGATCAAATATAGAAATTGAACAGCAGCAGTTTTCTATCAGATTGTTGCAGGTACACAATCGAACAAATTAATTGGTTTACGGGATGTGGTAGAAACAAAGCAATGAGATCTCACAAGCAAAACAATACTTTTGTGGAATAGAAAAGAAGGAATGGTGACATTGGCTTTTCTTTCCCAAATAGATCCAGAGAACTTGGTTGTGTTGCTTAGCAACGACAAGAACCTTTGTGTGAAGGCTTCATTCAGCGGAGTGCCATCATCTGGAGATAGGGTAGGGTTACGATTCATTCATGGGGACTTTATGTATGAGAAATGTCCGGAGAGGTCCTCTTGGTTTTAAAGGCTGGATTCCTGAACGAAATATTGTTGACATGTCATTACGAAATAAACACAAGTATAATCAATATAAATGCAGAACCTCTCGTTTTAAACAAAGTGCAATACCATATTTTATTGATCTTCTTAATAATCGCTGATTGTTTTAAGTTTTTCTTTCCAATCCCAATCTTTTTTATTTGTATTGAACAGTTGTCTTTTTAACCAGACCAGTATTTTATCTGTCATGGTTTCATTGTATGATAATGTAGATATGTTTTGTGAATGGATATTCTTTTCTATTTTGTATCCTCGATCATTGTAATCAATTGAATGATGATATGCTATCCATGATATATTTTGAGTAGTGCACCAAGGGATAAGGCACTTGAGAGAAAAATAGAAATTAGTGATATTTTTGTCCGTCACAAATAGGAGAGATGTCCTTGACTATATCACAATCCACTTACCGAATTGCCAATTTAATATTCGCATAGATTTGGTGATCTCATATTCCAAACATTTATAACTCCTTATCATTGGTCTGATTAATTTCAAACTTTCGCCAGTCTGTGTCTCTCATATTTCTGCTTTTATATAAATGAGCTTATTAAAAGGACTGGTTTGCCCTCTAAGACTGTATTACATCATTTTATGTCAGTATCCATATTATATAAATGGACATTCACCTGCCCTTAGATTAAGCGAATGGGTCACGTACCATTTAATGCATAATTTTAAGGGATTTTCTTGCTTGACACTGTTTTGAAAATGTTGTGTTGCTGTTATAACACCTTTTGCTAACCCCCCATCATGTCATGGCCAAAATATTACTGAGGCATATTTTGTTTTCACTGATGTCAATGATAATAATAATAATAGGCATTTCTATAGCACCGTCTATCTAGAAATTCTATTCCGGGGCGCATTCATTATTACCCCGGCTTTAGCCTAGCTGCCATTACAGCGCTCCAGCATTTCAAGGAGTTAATTCCTGCCAGGTACCCATTTAAATCACCTGGGTTGAGTGTGGCAAATGTAGATCAATGTCTTGCCAAAGGACATTAGTGCCGCGGCAGGTCTCAAACCGCGGACCTTGTGATCAACAGTCCGGCAACGTATTTTCTAGATGTGTTTCATGTTTTTCCAAAATGTCTTGGAGTTCAAAATACTGTGCTTCACTGCTTTACTTTTGTTCTGGCTTATATTCCCCTTCTATCAGCTCTTTATGGATGAGATCACTAAACAGGTCAAAAGCCACTCTCAGCTCTGTCTCTCCTCCTCTGACGACAATGATGTATTCTCACCCAGCAGGGAGCATCCCTCCTCAGGGAGATCCTCACCAGAAGGAGCCATCACCTGTATCTCTCCCATGGAGTTCACATCCCCCGGAACATTCCAAAACAACAACACATCTTCAGTGAAAGGTACGGACACTACAGACTATTGGGGAAAATGAGTATGGTAAAAACCGGTCAATCAAAGGTTTTTACTCTTTTGAGGTACTTCTTGAACATTTTGAAGCGCAATATTATTAGGGCTTCAATATAACAACATATCACAGGCACTGATAACACATAGGGCCGTGCATCTCACATTTAACATTGTTAAACGATCCCTTTAACTCCTACACTTTTATTAAGAGTTAACGACCTTCTGGCTCTCAGCAGAAGAAAATTGAAGTGAGTGAGTATATGCAAGAACCTCAAATTAACTGCCCCTGGAGGGGAAATTTGTCCTACAAATAATCTTGAAACCAAGCTGAACCTTTTTTTAACTCTGGTAGGCAATGCTCAAGGAAATTCCAAAGGCATTGATAATTTGATATCCATGAAGATTCTGTGAGAGTTTTTGCATCTCCTTTTTTTTCAACATGCATGAAAAGGGAATTCCACTTAGTGAGGAAGGCGTTAACCATTAGAATTTAGAATTGTTAGAATTTGCCAGCATTTGAGAAGTATCATTTTGACATGTCGAGATTATCAAGCTAGTCAACAAAATCCTAGGTAAAATGATTTTCTAATGGATTAATTTATTCCATAATTTTAACTTTTTTACAAGTGTGTTAACAAATTGTGCTCAGATCATAGCATGTTCCTAACCTGTCCTTAGCTGAAGTTGGCAATTTAAATGGATATGAAATGAATGGGTAGATATAATAATAATAATAATAATAAATTTATATAGCGCAGCTTTTATACAAAATATATTCAGCTGCGCTGGTTAAGAGCTCCTTTTTACTAAATTCTACAAATTAAATAAGATCTCTCAGTTGAACAAATAAGTTTTTAAATTGGATTTAAAAACATTGAGAGATGGAGTGCTTCGTATTTCTATTGGCAAGCTATTCCATAGTTTGGGGGCAGCAATAGCAAAAGCACGGTCCCCAAGAGTTATTTTAGTTTTGCCATGGGGAATCTGAAATAATAATTTATCTGTGGAACTGCGTAGGCTATGACTGTGTTATTGGACTTTGAGTTGGAGTAATTCTGTGATGTAATTAGGGGCTTGACCACTCAATGATTTATAGACAATTAACAATATTTTGAATGAGATTCTTTGACGGACTGGCAACCAGTGGAGTTCTCTCAGAAGAGGTGTGGTTGATATCATAAATTTTGTGAGAATTCTTGTTGTAAATTGATTATTGTTACAGTTTCTTTCATTTCAATAGGCTGATATTCAATTGCCTTTGGACTTGCATATGAGTTTTGTAAGATTCTGTTTAATGTCAATTATATTGTTCATAATTTACAGACCTCAAGACTCACAGTGAAGACAATGAAAGAAGAAAGCAATCATGCATATCTCAACAAAATGATAGAAAGAGAACCATACCATCTCCCCTCATGAATCAGAGTGACGTGAACAGACCAAAGCTATCTTCACCAGTATCACAGAGTGACATGAGGACTAAATCAAACATTCAGGTGGAAGAGAAAGAGACGAAGACACAAGGAAGACCGTCTACATCTTCTACAGCCCCTTGTGGAACAGTTAAAGCCAAATCGGATTTGATAGAGGCGAAAAATGATCCTCCACATGCATCAGATTTGGTCACAGAGAGAAAGAAAAAGGTAATATGGTTATTTTTATGATTTACTGAGATTTCTTAACAACATTCTGGTGTTATTATTATCATTATTATTATTATTATTAGCAGTAGTAGTAGTAGTAGTAGTAGTAGTGGTAGTAGTAGTGCTAGTGCTAGTGGTAGTAGTAGTAGTATTTTGTTGAGAATGTTTGGAATTAACCAACACAGGCAAGTTATTGTACAATATGTAAAAAGACCTCATAATTATCAACACTTTGTATTCTATTTTTTTCTTTAACTGTTAAAGGATTACAAGAGGAAAGCAAATCCCCCAAACAGGCAAGCTTTTGCTGAATATGTAAAAAGACCTAATAATTCTCAACATCTTAATTACCATTTTGTTTGTTTGTTTGATGATTAGGAGAGAGATTACACCAAACAGCTGACAGGTTTTTTGAGGCTTGCTTTGGTTGTTATCCTCAGACAGGAGATGGTAGAGAGCTACACTGATCACTGGTAAGAAAAACCTCTTCTATTAAATCATTTTTTGTATCATGATAATAATAAATAATTTGTGCCAGGTACCCATTTACTTCACCCAGGTTGAGTGTGGTAAATGAAGATTGATGTCACTGACATCCAAAGTCTGTTGACGTGTCCACTAGACCATGACACCTCCACATCTTTATAGTTAGTGTCATTACTCTGTTTCATGTGTTGACAAGGATGCTAGCTTTTAGACTTTGCCCAATTTCACCTCCTGGCATCGGTCTGTTTCACGCTACACATTGTACATGTAAAGGGATCTAGCATATATCTGGTATCTCTTTACACTAGTTGGGAAGAACTACCATGTATATTTGTGTTTAGCATCTGAACCATTTAAAGACGTTACTCTATGAAATACCCCTAAATTATAACAATTTTTGAAAGCACAAAATCTAAACTACAAGACCTGTATTATCTATATTTTGTCAATGGAATAGAATATTTTGTATATTAGATTTTGAAATAACAATGTATTTTCTTATTGTTTTTCATTATTTTCCAGGTTAGAGATTGTACACAAGAAACCTCCTTGGTCTCTCCTAGATGCCCTACACTGTATTAAGAAGTAAGAACTATTCTTGATAATTCTCATTCCACTTTTTGTGTCAATTTTGATGAAATAGCAGGTTTAAAATTTCAAGTTACTATTCTTTGTTTAATTTTTGGAATCGGCATTGACCATCTGTTCTTCGTTTTATGTAGAATTGCTATTTTTCTCAATCAGAACTAAGTTCCTAGTCAGTCAGTAGTCAATGCAAAATGGGATCAGAAAAACTCAGTAACTTTTGAAAAATTGAACTTGGTCAAGAATGTATCAGCATGAAAGGATGAAATGGGTAGATTTAGGGGTCATGAGGTCGAAGGTCAAAGATCACAGGGATTTATAAGTTAGAAAACATTAGGAAAACATTAGAACCAACTAGACTAGGCCTGAGTCGAAACGGTTCCCCGCCCGGTCCCCGACCGTCGCGCCGAAACCCGGGTTTGAATATTCGGGTTTCGGGTTTTTCAAAATTAAATTTCACACTGATATTTTGAAATAAAGAACTAAAAATATGTAATTCACAAACTTCTATTTCAATTTGATTAAATAAATATGCTTTAGAAATAAATGGATATCGTTTCAGTTGACGGTAGGTGTTTTTATCGCTCTAATTTTGAGGCTGCAAGAAAGGAATCACGCTTCGTGGCCGTACCGAGTGCGTTCAGAAACGGAAGTGGAAAATTGACCCACTGAAGACTGAGCAAGTTAAGAAAGTCCCACACACAAGACTAAAATGTTGATCAGAGTATTACAATTAAATCGTAATATTAATAGGCATTAATTTAATTGTCAAAATATATCCACAACATAATGGTTTACCCTTGATATTTTGATGAAGGAAAATAATTTGAAGCTCTTGAAATAACATCGAAGTGCCTTTCGATCGTTCTAAAAATGTGTGTGCAACGGCAAGCTGAAGTAGTGAAGTTACGAGTCAAGCTTGATATGCGTGTTTACATCCCTACACCGTCATCCGTGCAGATCGGAACAACAAGCATTAAAGTATTAAAAAAAATCACGTAAGACTTTCAGGGACTCCAATTCAACAAAATTACCGTAAAATAATAATTTGCTTTGACAAATATTACTATAGATATTCATAATATCTTACAGAAATAATGATATTTCATGAGCTACGTACTCGATATCGAGTTCAGCTAGCCATCATTTTGAAATGAGACGTATAATTGTCATGCGGGACAGTAGACTGTAGAGGGCAGCATGCATCAAGAGAGGGAAAAATTTGCGGGCCTTAGATCACGTAATATTTTCCTCTCTAGTGCCGCACGCTGTCAATAGTCTACTGCGCTGCATGACAAATAACGATTTAATTGTAATAGTCTGATCAACATGTTAGTCTTGTGTGTGGGACTTTCTTAACTTGCTCAGTCTTCAGTGGGTCATATTTCCACTTCCGTTTCTGAACGCACTCGGTACGGCTACGAAGCGTGATTCCTTTCTTGCTGCCTCAAAATTAGAGCGATAAAAACACCAACCGTCAACTGAAACGATATCCATTTATTTTTTAAATCATCTTCATTTAATTCAATTGATTATTTTATCGTTTTGAAAGCAGTAACTGTCTTTTCCGTCGCATTATTAGAACAACTACTTAACCTTATTACTCCCGTCGCTGCATGCATACGATAATTAGTGTCAGTGGTGAAAATTTCGGGTACCCGGTCCCCGCCCAAAATTTTCAAGTCAAACCCGGGTTCGGCAAAACCCGTGATGACTCAGGCCTAAACTAGACCATCATTCTCTTTTCTTTCTATAGACACAGGCAGGTTTTTATAGCAAGTCTTCAAGATGTCATAGTTCTCTGTAGTATATATACAGTCAAACCTGCTTTAGTGGCCACCTGTCTACAAAGACCATATTTTTCAATTCCCTTTAAAGCCCCACTGTCCTACTTGTAGCTACTTGCTCCCTCTATATAGAAAACTTCCCCAATCGGTGCCTGTTGGTCCCCCATGATCCTCTTTTTCTTATGTTAGTTGAGAGCTGAGTTAATGAGATAGCCACCTGTCAGTGACCTCGCTGTGTGGTCTAATCCCTTCTGGCCCAGTAGTATTGACGGTCTTTAAAATGGTTTCTCATTGAAACATGTACTACAGGCACCTGTCTACAAAGACCACTTTTTTGTCTCCCTTGGGTGGTCTTTATAGACAGGGTTCACTGTATATACATGTTGTGTCTTTCTGAAGAAGACACTTTAAGGTGGATGTGTAATAAAGTATACAAAAAAGTATGTTTAAGGGGACACTGTCCATGTTTGATTTGTTTGTTTTCTTGTAATCTTCTATGTAAACACAGTTGGTGGGTATGTTTGGATTGTACTTGATTTGATTTATTTATTTCTGTTTGATTTTCTTTTTCTTTTGCATTTTTACAAATACATAACAAATAAAACATTGCAAATTTTACACATTTCAAAAGAATATAATGTCAAATAAAGTAAGGCTGGCTGTAACAAATCGAAAACATATCAAACAGGAGGGTTGACAAAGTAAGCAAAGCTTGATAGCATGTCTGCTCTCAATGGATACATAATAATATGAATATGGAGGAACAAATATTGGTAAAAGGGGAAAGAGAGAGAGAGAGGAAAAAAAGAAGAAAAAGAAAGAGGGGGTGTACACCAAGATTCACTGATGTATGGGGTACAATGTAGTTGGATTTCAATTTGATATATGAAGATAAAAAAGAAGATGCACATTTGAATATTGGTGGCCAACTTGGGATATATTAGGGACTTTTAGATTTGCACAACAACAACGTGGATTGCTACGATCGACGTCCTTTTAATGCACTGCCTTGAATGGACTTCACACGTATCAGTCCACGCAAATCTAAAAGTCCCTATTATAGAAATAGAAGACTCACAAGGTTTCTGGACAATATGAATACAAATGTTAGATCAGCAAGCTGGTTTATATGGACTGAAAACCTTTGTTTGTATACAAAACAGTGTTTAGTCAGTATCCCAAATAGGCCACTCTTTCTTTGTACCTTTATTCATACCAGGTAATGGAAGGTTATAATGGTTGCTCATTTTCTTTTTTATACATTTTCTGTAGACATTATGTAGCTGTGTTTGGATTACTGCTAGGGCGTAGAAACTCAGAGGAGGTGGATCTGCTTATCTCTATTGTGGAAAGGATTAGAGAAGAAGGTAAGTACCGTTAAATTGAAGCTTTCTAAAGGAATAAGGGAATCAGCTTTTCCTCCTTGAAGTGGCAATTTTAGAGTTCTTCTTTTAATGGTAATTGTTCAGGTGAAATTGAAACTTTTAAAATCAATGCAAAGTAAAGCTGATATGTTGAAGAGAGTTTGTTATACAGTCATTACCAATATGAAGATGTGAATACTTTTTTTCCAATTTTGTATACACTTTATATTTATTCGTATGGAATCTATCCATGTAATTTGAACTGAATTAAGTATTTGACCTTAGTTTAATTAACCCAAGATATATAATATCTCATTGTATGTTAAAGGTAAAGACCAGTATTGGAAACGCCCCAATTTCAAAAAATGAAATGGAAGCTCTTATTACCAATCATGTGAAAGAATATGTTTTGACTAATACATGATGATAAAAATTTTGCCGAGAAACCGAGAAATTAGTTTATCTATTGGTGTGTGAGAGATAAACGCACGTGTCGCGCACGTGTGCGTAGTCCCATATACATCTTTCTGTGTACAGTGCTTGTAACTTTACAAAGACTGGGCCAAATTTCTTATCATTTTGATGATTCCAGAACCTTGCAGTTCACACCAATACTTATATGCTAGATGATCAACCTTTTCTGATCGATTCCACAACGTTTCTTTCACAATGCCATGGCATGACTGGTCTTTATCTTTAAGTATTACAAAAATATTATGTTTTGATAATTGAAATAGAGACTAGTATCAAAGTTTGATTTTTATCTTTTGTCTGTGAAACAGATTCTTTCACATCAAAACAGCTGAACTCCTTTCACTCTGCTGCTAAGGAGATCTTAAATCCACTACACAAAAAGTCAAAGTGAGTAGACATCAATCATTAATCCTAGTGAAAAGAGACATCACACCAGGGTGGTTTTGCTTGTTTAACTTGATTAAAGGTCCTTGTAAGCCTTACCAGTCAATGGAATGGGTTCTTATTGTAAAAGTGCTATCAAATGGACTGTGCATTTAAGGATTCAGTATTCCCTGAAAGGCTATGATAATGCTTCAACCCCACACCCTCATAGTTTCTCAACTACGACTCTTACCACTGTTTTGTGTGTTTATGTAGTGGTACATGAAGTTGTTCAAATTTGTTGTGCAAGATATTGATTTTTATCTTTTTTCCCTCAGACGTAGAATTTGTTCTTCGGATATATTGACATACCTTCACTTAAAAATAGATTTTAGAAGGTACTTGATTGCATATAGCTTCCCCCTCCCCCTTCAAATGTTATGTTTGTGATAAAGGTGTCCGTGAATATGTGATAATATAGCTGACATGTAAGGATTCATTAAAGGTAATACACTGTTTTACTGTATAAAGAAATTATAAACCCTTTTGTTGTCTGCACCTTCACCTGCTGTCACAACACATCCCATCCCAGTATACAGTAGCTTGGAAAAGCTGCTTCAGGGATTACCTCATCAAGTATCAAGTAATACAAAGTTTTGGGAAATTTCGAAAATTGGGTGGATAGTGATTCTTTACAATTTTGATATATTTGGATGCCCCCAGTGGATGTATTGTAAGCACTAGAAAATTTAGCCCCTAAAACACTTCTGCTTTCGAGAAAAATGGAATATAAAAATCTTGACCTTGAGAGGGAGCTATACAACATAAAGAGTGTATTATTTACAATTTCATAACTTTAGTCTTGATTTCAACCGCGACAACGATCACTGAATATATTAGGATCGCATATGCTTCCAATATGTTCATTTGAACCAAATTCATGACCCTATAAAACTTTGTATTACCTTTAAGCAAGGCACAACATAGATTACATATTTGTCCAGTAATTTTTTTGGTAAAATACAAAAATGCTCCTACTACTAAGGAACACCTTCTTTTTTTTTCTTCTTCAAATTCCTTTTATTTACCTAGACCATACTTACTTTTTCACTCTGTTGTAACAGGTACAAGGATGTCACCACCAAGTGTGAAGGTGACATTAAGAGGGTTTACCATCAATGGAAGGAGATGGTACAGGAGGCCTCAAAACCTACAACCAGTACCGTCATCACCCAGGCTGCAGAAACGCCACCAAGAATAAGTAAATTTAGGTCACACATGATACTTTTTTGTGAGGTTGTTTTGCTTTCCATTAATAGCAGGCGCTGTAAAGCCTTGTTCGTATACTGGTATGCCGCCATAAACCTGGTTTGAGCATCTCTAGAGATGGGTATGTTGCGCTTTATAAATATTGTTATTATTATTATTATAACTTAGTGACTGGCAAGTGGGGATGAAAAAAAAAGCTGTGCACATCCTATGTGTACTATTAAACTCTCTGCGTGTTATAAGATTTGAAAATTGTGAAGTGCTTTACGTTGAAGTATGCTTTAAAAGTACACTGCAGTAATTCTTTCCAGTTTACAGGCCTGATAAAAATCCTATTTAAATCGGTTTCCCAATTTTTTTTTTTTTTTTCCCAATTTTTTCCCAATTTTTTTTTCTTCCCGATTAAAAAAAAAAAAAAATTACCAGATTTTTAAAGGGGGGGGGGAATTTTTTTAGATGCCATTTTCCCCCCGCGAATGCTCTTCTCTTTTTTTTTACTCAAAGGGGGCGTGGTTGAGGGGAAAACAAAAAACCTTTGTTTTTTTTAGTGCTCACTATCATCCCTGAGTTTACTTTACCTGACTAATGGGTTAGTTTCCAGCTACCTGTCAGTTTGCTGATTTTGTGTATGCTTGTGATGCGATAGGTACAGGTATGTAGTACCAGTCTACATTGCTTGAAGGAGAATTAGATTAGCAGTTAGCTTAGGAGATGTCCTTGAATTTACTTGATCACGAATTAGTACAAACTTTGGACAAGTATTGAGTTAATGGAGTTAACATTATGAAATCAGGTTTATATTTCTAAATTTTGTAGCATTGCATGAGTAAATTATTACCCGTAAGCAACATCATTTACTTTTTTTGAGAATTTATTTCAATTGATATTGAGTCCATTAAAGGGACTTTGTAACATTGTTCAGCTGAGAGATAGTGTTGCTAAGGTAGTGACTTCAATGCTAGATGTACAATTAAAGATAATCTGCAAATTTGAGTGAAAACGGATCATTATTCATGGTACAACTTGGGAAAAACTGATCTGATCGATTCCTTAATTCTCCCAACTATATTATTCTACTTCTATTCTGCTACTTGTCAAAGCCTGTTCAGCATCAAGACAAGGACAATTTAATTACATTTTAGGTGAATGTAAATCGTCACAAAGCAATAATATGGCTCTACATTCCATTCCAGACAGTTAAGTGTTGACAGATTTTTATAGCCTGTTTTATGTATTTTTCTCATGGAAAAACGGTTGGGAAAATTCAAAAATGGTTGGGAGAATTTACTGTTAATCACTGCTAGAGGGTGCCTCACATTGACGCCTTCAAAGAAAACCATAGATATCTTTGTGGTTTGAGAATTTGTTAAGGATTTTTTGCATGTCAGAGGGTTAGTATAGTAGAAGGAATATAGTAAGTAACATTTTATACAAAAATTAAGCTTTTTTTTCATCAACCTTCAACAATGTTACCGAGTCACTTTAAGGTTAGCATCAAACTTTGAGGCCAATATTTTCCCAAGAGACAAAATCATGACATACTTCAATTAATCTGAATTCATTTCACATAACATTGATGGCATTGTTATTGTTTTTTTCTTTTCTTTAAACTAGCAGACTCTGAGTCCTTGGAAGAGAGAGAGAGTGTGCAGGAGAGCGAAGATATGTGTATTTCTCCACCAGCCACCTCTTCCTCCAACACACCTGAGATAGGGACAGAAACCACACTGCTGATTAAAAACCAGGGAGCTAGGCAGGAGACGGGAGAGAGAAGGGGAGGAGATGGAATGGACAATGTGACCTTCTGCGTTCTTTCATTCTTTGAAGCCATCTACACTGTACTGAAATACCATAGGTAAGAACATTACAGGTTCATCAAAGGTCATGCTGAAGTTCTATTTAGTCAATTTCAATAGAAAATGATTGCACAAGTGTAGTGGTGGTTATTTTACTTGACTGCTAAGAAAGTATAAATGCTTGTAAGTAAGCAACCAGAGAACCAACGGCTTTAGGTCCTCTCCGAGGGACCTGGAAATGAGGATTAATTCCTTACCAAGGGGCACTAGCGCACTGCTCTACCAACTGAGCTATCGCGCCAAGTTTTTTCAGTAACAGTCTGACATGTAAAAAACAGACTAAGATTTTCTTGTCAAGACAGTCACCCTATGCTTCAAAATAATTGTTGGACTGAGCGAAGAATACCAAACGCAATATTATTGAATACTGTATCAGAATTGTGGGAAAACATTTAATACGATAGCAGAAAGAGTCTGATTCTGATAGGAAAATTGAGGCTACTCTGAAATTTTACCTATTTTATTGAATGATATTATGATATATATGCATAGCAATGATTTCCTGCCTCTTGTATTTCTTTTTACTTATCTTTAGATTGCAAAATATCTGTACTTCATATTTTTAAATAGGATTATCTATTTAAAAAAATAACTTTTTGCAATCATAGATTTGGTGTTACAACATTTTTCAGGTTACTTTTTGGTAAGTGCCGTGGAAGTCACAATATTTTGGGAAAGGGGCTGTACCTTTTAGATAACTCAGGCCATAAATATGACTTTATGACTTTATAGCCATATTAATATTTATATATGGTTTTATACATAATTTTGCTGTTTTATAATTCTCTCAAATGTTTAGATATTTCTCTCACAAAGTTGTAAATTTTATATTGTATAACAGGGCCCTGCTTACAAGCAACCTGCTTATTAAGGGTATCCCTCCATTTTTATGTTTATATTATTATTTTAATACAATGTGTTAATACTATGTTATATTTGTTCTTTTTTTTAAAGATGGAAAAATAAAATTTATTTGAAATAAAAAAAATTATTAACCTAGGTCCTGTCTGTTTTGACCTTGTAGGGATGTGATAGTATGGTCCTTCAAGCACCTTGCCAGTGGCTGTCCTATAGAGGGCCTCCCAACCATAGGTGCAAGCCTGAACTACCTCTCCGTGGCGTTACCTCTCGTTGAGATCATCGTCCAGTCTCTTCTAAGGTACATAGTTTAAAGGCCCACTGCACTACTTGTAGCTACTTGCTCCCTCTATATAGAAAACAATGCCTAATCGGTGACCTTTGGTCCCCCATGATCCTCTTTTTCTTATGTTTATTGAGAGCTGAGTTGATGAGATAGCCACCTGTCAGTGACCTTCCTGGGTGGTCTAACCCCTTCTAGCCAAACTAGTTTAGATGGGCTTTAAATTAATGCGGTAGAATACAGCGTTATAGACACATAGTAGTGGGTTCTCATGGAGAATTTGACACCATTACATTTGGCCTGTTGGTCATAAAACTAGCAGGTAACATGCCATGGATGCAGACATATTTTACAGTAGATATGCATAGATTCAAAATATATTGCTCAAAATTATGAACTAAGTTCTCTTATGATTAGAAATAGCATGAAAGAAGTGATTTTTTTATAAAACCAGTTGTCTTTGAACTGTACCGAATTTGAAACATATCCTTATTTGTTTTGACCATGTTATCTATCTCTTTATTATGTTATTTACTATGTTATGTCATAACATTTGTATATTTCTCTGTGTTGATTCCTTTTATGTGATTATATTTCTCATCATTCATGCTTGTACAGCGCATAGAGAAACTTTTGTTTATTTTGCGCTTTATATATATTGTATTATTATTATTATTGATTTTCAGATTGATAGGTAGCTGCATCCCTGTTCCTCTGTCACGCTGTGCAGAAGTTGTCCAGTCTCTGCATGCCTATGTACAAGCTCTAAAGGTGAGGTCAATTCTCGCTATCGCCACTACCATATTTGGCCGTAGAGGGCAGCAGTGGTCGGGTGGCGGGGGGGGGGGGGGGGGGGTCAAGTTCATGAAACCTGAACAATATTTTAGTAAAATTTTGAATTTGTTGACTGTACAGTCTCTCTTGAAGCAGGAAGAGGCCTTGTGTAATCTTGTTCCCCGATAATGTATCTGTACATATGCTGACCTGTGCTGTAAGGGAGCAAGGTAGCCCTCTGCTGTCTAACATTGTTAAGGCGGGAGGGTCAATTGAAAGAAGCCAATAGACTTGAGCTGCACTTGGAAAATGAGAGCTATTATAACAATATCAGCTTTAAAAAATACTTTTAGTCCTGAAAAAGGAAATTTTACTATGGTCCCATATAGGTCCCATATAGGTTCCATTCAAGAACAGATAGGTGTGCCATAGATTTTGATGCTGATGAATTTTTTTCTCGATATCTGTAAGGAATCCTAAATTGATTGATCCTGCATCTTTGACTTCTGTGAATAATTCTTCACAGCTGCATTCCAATACCAGTAAATAATCAGAAAGTTTTGATAAGATAAAAGCCCAGCAATGGTCAAAGGGTAATTGGATAGAAAATAAGAAGATAAAAAGATGAAAATACACTTGTTACATAAATTGATGTTCCCTCGACTCAATTTTGCTGAAGAGAACTGTGTGTGAAAGAGACCGGTACTCTCTGTTCGTACACATGTATAAACTCACCGTGTGACGAGCGTGAAACAGCGTCCCTGGCGTACAGTGAAATTCTGTAATCCATTCAAATATTTTGAATATTCCCCAAAGCTAATCAGATTTGTAAATTATATAATTTTGCAAATATGAACTGCAAAAACTTAATGAAAACCTTGTCAGGGTGAAAATATTTCGAAAAACGGGCGGTCAGAGCGACCATTAAGCGGACTACACTATAAGTACACTGATCTGTGTAGAGATCAGAAACTCCATACCGACAAAACTCGTATAACTTCTTGTAATTAAAACGTTTGATGGAAACATTTCTTGCATTGGCAATGCAAGGGTAGTTTGAGAATAGGCCTACAGAATTAGAGTCCCCTAATTATTTATTGTAATTATAAAGAACAATATACTGAATGTCTTTTTTATTTCCATTCCTGTAGTAGTAGTCCTTACATTTTTTTAGAAGTTTAATTTGATATGATTTTTTTTTTTTTTTTTTTTTTTTTGGGGGGGGGAGGGGGGGAGGATACTCGCTTAATACAAATTGTGGCCTAACGGTACTCATATTCTGGAACTGTTATCTTTTCTTCTTTTTGAAAAGATTATTCCATCGATTTATCATTTGGCAGGGGGGGGGGGGAGGGACATTGGAGAAATTAACTGACGAGCAAGCCGAAAAAGTCCTAGGCTTTCTCAGTTGACTGTTTTACCCCAAAATTCGCTGACATTTATTTTTTAAATCATCATCAATGATATCATTCAGGGCCCTGTATTACAAAGAGTTGATATCAATCGCAACTTATTTGTGATTGATATCAATCACAACTATGTACATAAGAGATGGGAGACTGCATGCAAACTTGTGATTGATTTAGGGACTTGATATTGATTCGGATCAATATCAACTCTTTGTAAGACAGGGCCCTGGCATCTCCCTTTCCTGCTTGCTTTTCTGTGTATTTACTACCGCTAGATTTTGTATTGTTTGATAGATTGAGTAGATTTTGAAGCCTGCTGTTCGAAACCGACAAGTCACCACATTCATGTAGAATTAAACAAATCAATCAATGTCAAAGAATTGATTTATCATTGCTCTATAATTCATTATTTATTGTTTTAACATTACCTGCATTTGTATCCATCACTAATGAACATTTAAAAGATACCTTAAATGTTTGTTTTGATTAATGACCTCCTTATTTCTTTCTCCCTGTTTAATAGCGATAAGTTATTCAATTTGTAGTAATCAAAGCCCAATATTATATTCATATTTTATTCATGCAAGAGAGAGAGAGAGAGAAAATACATTCACAATTCTTGTGTACCACCATAAGTTGAATCCTTTTCAATATGATTCAAATCGCTGCCAATATTCAGAATCTGAATATGGGGCCAGTCACCACGAAATGAGTCCAGTGTCGCATTAGGCTCAATCGTAGTAATAGCGATGTATAGTGTGTATGTACTGAAAATTGACCCACCTACCACATTTAAGATTTTTCCAAAAATCGACTTATTAATGTCTTGTAGTTTATGTCCCCAGAGCTTATGTCACGAAAATATCTCCTTCTAACATTTTTTGGCAAATAATATAGGCTATGTAATCTGAAATTATCACGAAAATGATGCATTTCTCAAAACTGGGTAATCCCATTGTTTATAAAGTCCAATAAGGTTTTTGTTCATATTTCTGGATATAATTTATCAATTTTAATGTGTGACCCCTTAATTTAAAGCTTACTTAATGTAGATTCATATAATACTTAAAAACAGGAATAAAAATTTTGACCAACTGGACTCATTTCGTGGTGACAGGCCCCATACGGTTAATGCATTTAATACACCAACGCTGTAAACCGCATCCATCATTCAAACCACAGCCCATATGCCCGTAAACCATCTTCATCAAATATGGGAAGTTTCCAAATGAAATTTGGTCTACGGTCTACTACATGTAGTAGTATTTTGTAATGACAATACCGGGTATGTCATTTTGTCTCAGCAATTTTACGTTTTTGTTAAGGCACTTTATTAGAAACTTTTATCGATTATTATTGTTATTGTTATTATAATTATTATTATTATCATTATTATCGTTATCATGATTATTATCAATATTATTATTATTATTATAATTCTTTTCATAATTTTTTTGTTTTTTTTATGCAGCTTGATTTGGACATCAGTGGGTTTCATCCAGAAATTTTGCACCAATTCCTCTTGACAGAAGACAACAGAGAAAGAATTGTGGTAGGGAGCCAACAATTTTCAGAAGTGCTGCAGCAGCTCCATGAATGTAGGGTAACATTGTGTCAGTTCTGAGACAAAGTTAGTGCTGTAGGTGGTAAGCAACACTGAAACATGTTGCTGTAATTCCTTGTCTATTTATTGTATTCAAACTGTGTGGGAGATTTTCCCTGAGCCCCTCGCCCATTTTTTGTATTTATTTCTGATTGATCTGATTGAATCAACAAGCGAGTTTGTAAATAGTCACTGGAGCCGTATGACGTCAACGTGTCATAGGTCACATGAACATAAACTTGCCCTTTCACTCACACGCTCTGCGTAATGTACATAGGGCTACGTGAAAATTTGTGCGTGCGTTCGTCCTTCACTGTTTAGTGTATGTTTTACCGGCTGTTCGCCGTGCTTTCTATCTTTTTATTCATCGAAAATTCCTACAACAGTTGTTGAAATGGATTGTGGAGGCTCCTTCGATACATGATACATTTGTGGACCGTCACTCAAATTTCTCATAGAGGGGGACTCGGATCACGAGGAAAAAGGCAAATTCTCGTCGGAAATTTTTGTACAGATATCAAAGTTGTATGGATTTAAAACTAAAAGCTTATCTGTCTGTAAATATTACTACTTTTTTAAATCTTAATTTTGATCTGTTATTCTTGTATATTGTTGTATGTTGGAAGCATGGCGAATAAAAATCAATCAATCAATCAGGAGTATATTCCTCGTGGTGCAAGTCCAGTCCTATGGGAAATTCGATGATCTTAACATGCAAGGGGGACTCGCACCACAAGGAAAATATAAACAGTTTTATAGTATTTTTAGTCAGATTCTTTTGATGTTAGTGATAAACGATAACAGCAAATATTCATTTAACAGCTCTAGGTAATGATCAAATAATATGACTCTAAACACTATAAAACTGTCTATAAAATAAGCCCAATAAATCATTTGTATATGTATACATACATATATATAGAGAGATATATAGTTCTCCTATGCAAACTTACCTCTGTGACAATCGTTTTCGAGGGTTGGCAATGATAATAGAATAAACAGTAGAAACAGACCATGAATAAAGAAATAAACAGCTTGGTCCATTTGTTTTGAAGCATTATCTTCAAAAACCTGGACAGCTGGACTCGCACCACGAGGAAAATATAAACAGTTTTATAGTATTTTTAGTCAGATTCTTTTGATGTTAGTGATAAACTATAACAGCAAATATTCATTTAACAGCTCTAGGCAACTTCAATATGATCAAATAATATGACTCTAAACACTATAAAACTGTCTATAAAATAAGCCCAATAAATCATTCGTATATGTATACAGAGAGATATATAGTTCTCCTATGCAAACTTACCTCTGTGACAATCGTTTTCGAGGGTTGGCAATGAAAATAGAATAAACAGTAGAAACAGACCATGAATAAAGAAATAAACAGCTTGGTCCATTTGTTTTGAAGCATTATCTTCAAAAACCTGGACAGCTTAAACTGTATTATCCTTGAAAATAACTCTGAGATGGAATATAATACCAATACGAATTGCATTATGCAAGGTCTAGACATAACAGTCGAATCTCAAATTTATTTTTCTTATTCTTCTTTTACATGTCAAAGCGTTGCATGGGATCTCAATCCAATTTTTTCTACATACATCAATGCCCCCATTTAAGCATACTCTGAATTTGGTCACGCTGCGAAAAGTCAATAGTGAAGGACTTTAATAGACCTACTAAATTGGCTTGACTAAATAAAGTAATAATCCATTAAGTGCGCACTTTGGTGGATACAATTTTGGAAGTTAGGAAATGTTTTTTCAGAGTAAAAAGTGTCTGTGGATCCGAGTCCCTGGGAACTTGGTTCACGATCATCCCGATAATACTTTACCGATGATCAGATTCCAAGTAAAGTTTACTATAAAGAACCAATTCCGACATTCAGAAATGATATTCGGTGATTGACGTGTCAGATGTGACCATTCACAACGGAAAGGCCAGCACACAAACAAATTACAGTTCCTCTCTCAGCTCTCTTTATGTTCATGTGACCTTTTGAAAAGTTTGTACCCGATTTTGGCGCATGTGTAGTGTGCAATTACGAACTCGCCTATTGCAAGTCAACTTGAGACTGATGGCGTAGTCAACTCTGTAGATGAGAAACTGGAGATTGTTACGTTGTTTTTATGTTCATGC
>JAVYIG010017022.1:0-28198 GCA_035222895.1 Strongylocentrotus droebachiensis
TGTCTCCCTTGGGAGGTCTTTATAAACAGGTTTCACTGTATAACTACATAATGTTCCCACAACAATTTGTAATCAATTCCTTATAACATGATGGAAATAAAAATGTAGCCAGATATTTAGTCATTTCAGATGGATTAAGTTGGCTGAAGGTATATGAACTCCCCACACTACCCCCCCCCCCCCCCCCCCCCCCCCCCCCCCCCCCCCCATCTATCTCCCCACTATCTAAGATTTTAAGTCATCACATAAACACAAGGCACCAGAAAGCGACTTTGCTCTGGAAACTATAACAAAACAAATGTTTAAAACTTCTTTTGAAAAATATCTATATCATTTAAAATGTCAAGGAAATATAAATTTTCTCAACATAAATTTCCGTCACAATCAAACACATCCAGGAAAATAAAATCACCATACATTTACATCATTTAACTCATCAATAACTAGATATTAAATATATTTAATATGAAATAATTCAACACTGTTTGTCCAATTTAATTGCTCTGCCAAAAAATGATTTACCTCTCATTAACATACATCCACATGTTTTAGGTTTAATGCAAGAAGGACAAAGAAGTCGAACATCCTATCATTGACAGTGTAAGGAAATGATGATTTCTCTGAAATGTTTGTTATAGATCGCTCTTAGTTTAAATTTCTACCTGGGTAAAATGCAATTGATATATATTATTGAAATGGTCAGATTCTCTTATTTTCTAAACATACGAAACCAAACGGAAAAAGAGTTCTATCAAGTTATCAACTTTATTTATCTTGAAGCAGTTATTCACTCTTTTTTTACCTTGGTGGAATAGCAGTTGCCGGCCTAGGGGGTGATTTCTGGCTTTGAAGTGGTCTAAGAACTCTGCAGGAATATACAAATATTACAGGACTATTAGCCAAATTCTTTTAAATGTGATCAAATGTTTTGTGGGGGTAGGATTGTAAAAAGGATTGTATTATTACAAAGAATATACCTATTTAAAAGAATATGTGAATGAAGACTGAATCTACAGTGGCAAAGTAGAATGTACATGTAGGTACAAAGAAATCTGCATTAGTAAGGAGAATTATTTATAAATTTCTAAAACTACATAAAACTACATCTGTTTCATGAAAACGTATGGTGACACATCCTCATCAACGTAAAACCTGTACAATAGACATGATACAAGCAAAGATACAATGATAACAAAAAAAACATAGAGTATTGATTAAACTAGATGGAACTTCGACTGCGCGCAGTCGAAAATGATGCCTCCGTCATAGAGCAATTTTATAAACCAAAACAGAAGAAATTTTTCAATTCAAGTTCAATTGTAATCCATTAACAGGTTCTCAGAATATTGTGATTACAAGCAATTTCTCACATACATATATGACCCTTTGATCTTTGACCTCATGACCCTAAAATTTACTCAGTTCATTGGCTCTGCAAGATGTCCTGAGTTAAATAGTAATCCATCTGTCAGTTCTAATGAGAATGCGTTCACAAGCTATTTTTGCATACATAATGAGCCCATGACCTTTGACCTTATGAACCAAGAATCTAATCAGTTCATCAGCTCTGCAAGTAACATACATGACCTAAGTTGGCAGGAATCCATCAATCGGTTCTTGAGATAACGCGATCACAAGCTGTTTTTGCATACATAATGTGCGCTGTGACCTTTGACCTTTGACCTCGTGACCCCAAAATCTATTCAGTTCATTGGATCTGCAAGATACATATATGACCAAAGTTTGGCAGGAATCCATCAATCGGTTCTTCAGATAACGCGATCACGAGCTGTTTTTGCATACATAATGAGCCCTGTGACCTTTGACCTTTGACCTCGTGACCCCAAAATCTAATCAGTTCATCGGCTCTGCAAGATACATACATGACCAAAGTTTGGCAGGAGTCCATCAATCGGTTCTTCAGATAACGCGATCACGAGCTGTTTTTGCATACATAATGAGCCCTGTGACCTTTGACCTTTGACCTCGTGACCCCAAAATCTAATGAGTTCATTGGCTCTGCAAGATACATACATGACCAAAGTTTGGCAGGAATCATTCAATCGGTTCTTCAGATAACGCGATCACGAGAACGGGACGTACGTACGTACGTACAGATGGACGGACGGACAACCCGAAAACATAATGCCTCCGGCTACTTCGTAACGGAGGCATAAAAATTAACATGAATGAGACCGTCATGATGACACAATGGTAGAGAAAGATGAAAATAAGACTTGGGAAGAGGTTGTATGATGGAGGGAAGAATTACCTTGTTTCAGCTGCACTTTTAGGCCTCTGGTTTGCAGGGACTAACTTTTGTCTCTTTGGTCCACTTTCTACTACATCTCCCTCCCTGGAAATGAAGTAAAATTATTAAAATAAATTATAAACAAAGAAAGCAATTGGTAAAAATAATAATAATAATAATAGGCATTTCTATAGCGCTGTCTATCTAGAAATTCTATTTCGAGGCGCAATTATTATTAGCCAGGCTTCAGCCTAGCTGCCATTACAGCGCTCCAGCATTTCAAGGAATTAATTCCTGCCAGGTACCCATTTACCTCACCTGGGTCGAATGTGGCAAATAAAGATTAATGCCTTGCCAAAGGACATTGGTGCTGTGTCGGGGATCAAACCGCGACCTTGGAATTTAAGGTCAAGTGCTTAAACCACTCAACTACGACACTTCTAAGGGTGAGGGCAGAACTATAACCAATGAATTGTAAGAAAAGAAGAGAGAAAATGAGATACAAGGAAATTTGCATAGAAATATGTATAGAGGCTCTGAGGACTAAGGACCACATTGAACAGACAATGAAATAGAGAATGGGCGGCCATGATTGCTGATATCTGCTTGAAGTACGGTAGATACAGAGAATAAAACATTATTTTTGGAGCTCAAATCTTGAATTCAATCAATTCAATTAATCAATTCAAGGTATTTTATTCACTCATTGTAGCCAAAGGCTAAATTACAAATGAATTTACAAAATTCAAAACATTAAAAACATCATACAAATTGGAACAAAGGAATCATACACAGTATTGTAAAAATAAATATTAAATGCAAATGAAAGTAGCTATACATGTATATTGATAACATTATAAAAATATTGCTTACAAACAAAAACAATTTTGGAATTTAAAATTTAAATATAAATATTATTAAAGCTTTGTGTAAAGTGACTTGAGTGGTATCTGATGGTAAAAAAGATAATCAATGATTATTTTTCATTAAGTTTAATTGAAGGAGTCTAGAAGTATGAGTATTCTATTAAATATACAAGTAAAGGTATAATCATATAGGTTTCTCAATAACTTACACATCTCCTGTACTATGTAAGTTTTTCACTATTCTACAATCTCTGTTTTAATATAAATGGTTGTAAAATGCTTTAAAAGACTTTGTATAACCAGACTGGGTAAATACTGTATATATTATTGTTGTTGATGATGATGTGGTTGTATTTGTGTTTCAATCCATTTAACATGTGCAAACAACACCAGGGTTGTGTTTCACAAAGATCCTAAGTCCAACTTAATTCTAAGTGTGACTTAGACATTATGGAAAGCCATGTGTAGCCTTAAAATAAAATATGTTCAAAAGCGAGAATTTCAGTATTTTAAACTTTTTATAAATTCCACATCAAGAACATGACATCTCCTTGATAATGGAAAATATGAATGAATTGAATCAACATTTCATGCCTTTTAAAATAACTTTTACAAAATATTTTCATAGATGCTAACAGCTTTTTAAGTTCAACTTAGGATCTTTGTAAACACACCCCAGGGCTGAGCTCCGTTATACAAGACTGATCCTTGACAACCACTTGCAGCAAGCAACTGCTGATCTCTGTCCCTCTTAAGTAGAAAGAAGATAAGCATAATAACAACACTGATAATTGAAAGCAATAAATAACTTGGTATGGAGAGAACTTACTTTGCTAGTTGTTGCCTTCTGTCCATGGCCTTCTTAGTGGCTGCCGATAAGAGGTGGGCTTTCTTGCCAGCCGATGATGGAGATACCTACAAATTAAACAACAACAAAGATGAGACTACAATAAAGAGGACTGTTCTCAAATAATTATGCAGTCCACTGACTGTTGGCATATTGCATTTGATCAGTATAAAGCTTAAATGAAAGAAAAAAGAAAAAGTTAATATTGTTTTTAATGCAAATTAAAAAGGGCAATGAATTACATTTAATTAAAATAGTTGACATACAAAGACTGTACAAATCACCACTTCATCATTGGTTAAACCAATCACGAAAAACAACTATTTTTCGAAGAGATAATGAGAATTTGCGGGGGGCTGTGTGCATGCCACCCCCCCCCCCCCCCCTCCCACCCAACAAGCTACTTAAATATCATGATTCTCTCACTTCCTTTTATTTGTATGAACCCATGAACACATATTTTACTCTTTTTTTCAAAGTGATTTAATAAAATGAAATGAAATTATGTTTATTGAAGTTTCAGGAATCAATTGGATTTTTATGTACAGTAAACCACTGGCTACTAAACTTTCTCATTTCCATTGGGTCAATACAGGGATCGCCCAATACCCATAGGCAATGGGTCAGGTATGATGACAACCATTGACCAAACCTCCCTGCTTTCATTTAAAACTGCAGTTACAATATAATTTTTTTCCACAATTTAACCGTCCACCCTCTACCACCTCCGGTCAAAACTCTTCTTTGGAGTATTTAGGAGGAAATGAATCCAAGATCCAAGATATTGTCACTTGCATAGAAGTGACAGAACCTGAGGCTTTCATCTCTGCCACCATGTACAGATTACTGTGGGGAAAATAAGATTACATCGTGAAACAATACCTTCTTGTTGAAGAAGTTCTCTCTTTCTTGTTCTCTGTTGTGTCTTAGTATAGCCATTCTCTGAGAGATGGGAAAGACATGGAAGATATCACCCAGCTCATATTGGGCTGCCCTCAGCTGTAGAGTAGAAAGAAAGAAAAACAGTGGAGTGTCAAGAACACGAAAGGATACACTGTATATATTCCTGTTACAATCAAAAGATGTGGGACTGGAAAAATATGTTGTATAAATGAGTATTTTTCAAAAGTGTTTTTTATAACTACTGGTAGTTTTCATTGCAAAAAGATTCAAAGACTCAACACTTAAAATAAGATTCACAATCAAAGATTTCAGAATGCCTTTGTACAAATTTTCTTTGGGTAGATTATAAATGCCAAAGGAATAGGAGATACGGTAAATGATGTAATATCTTCTTTGTGATTTGAAATAATCAGAGTCCATATCTATTACAATAAATCCTGGTTAAAAGACTCATGGCATGTAACACTTTCGCTAGGATCTTCATTTCTGCTTTATTTTCAAAAGATAAAATTAAAGATTTATTTTACAAACCTGAGCAAGAACTCTTTGAGCCAGCCTGATGTCTTGTTCAGATAGCTTTCCTCGCTTCACAGGCGTCTCAGCTTGGAACTGGTACAAAAATACTTGGGTATCCTGTGGATTAGTACAAGTTTCATCAAAAGGGAGAGTCAGAAACAGCCGATTATGAAGACGCACATGTAATCAGCCAGCATCATTAAATCTGGGACATAGAAACATTGCTCCCCTCTGTAAAATGTTGACCTTCCTCTTAATTAGCACACAAATAAAAATTCCCAAACAATTTTGAAAATAAGTTATAATAACAGATTTTAAAAAGGAAGCTTGATGTTTAGAGTAGTCTTAGAACTAGGAGATCTAAGGTTCAAAAGTGAGGCTGTGTCCAAGCACCGTTGGTTAAGGTGATCAGTATAAATATAAATACCTTAATCCCCTAAGAAATATATAACAGGGGTGAAAGTGAGCACTAAAAAAAAAAAATGCTGAGGCTCGTCACCAGGCTCCACATATAAGTGTGGGGGGGGGGGGGAATGGCATCTAACAACATTCCCCCCCCCCTTTTTTTTTAGTAAGAAAATGGGAAAAATAGGGGAAAATAGGGGAAAATAAGAGAAAAATCAGGAATCAGGTAATTATCAGGCCTGATATACATAAATAACTTAACTTACTTAAGCCATAGGTCCCTTATTACAATTTGCATTCATTCCGAATACATGTACAGTTCACATCACTTTCCTATTTCTATATAAATGTACATGCCTTGATTGTCTTGATGAGGGCTTTGATCTTCGGTGTTCTCATGAGAGCTCGGGTCAGATAACCTTTGACCCTTGCGGATACCATGTCAAACCTGATGTCCATATGTAAGCTCTGGGTGATGGCCTACACACACACCAAAACAAAAACAGAATATATATGTATGGAAAAATGATAATAATTATTTAAATTTCTATAGCACTTAATACAAATGTTTTAAAGCAGTTTACATCAATTTGTCAATACAACCAAAAAGAACTCCTCAATCCTCTCTCTCTCTCTCTCTCACATGGTGCACCTGCAAGCCTACTGTATAACCAAAAAGTATTAAAGAAATTAATAACTTATACAATATTCAAACTACGTGCATAAAGGGAGTTTGGAGGATTATCAGACAAAACATCCTATTACAGTATTAACATTGGGTTAATTTATACTCAAGGATGGTTAAATTAGAGATTTGTTCAACATTCCTTTACTAGAAAACAGTGAAAACCTGAAAGTTGAAAGCAAACAATATATTTATCATGTTTCTCTTTAGGGAATAAAACACAATGTCTGAATATCTCAATGGCAATTTACCCATGGCTTGGAGTAACTGCAAGTGTGCTGTTGTTGGTCAGCATGTCTGTTTGGTGTTTCTCCAGTCTGGTCATCATTCAGGAAGAAAGAGTCACTTAGACTGTTAACATAAACAGGATCGGAGACTGAAGCTCCAGTAAAGTGAGCCGAGCCGTTGGTCATATCCACTGCAGGAGACGCCCATGTTGGCAGCTTTGTGGAGTCTCTATCAGAGGGGTCTTTGAGAGGAGTGCCCCATGATGTAAGATGGGAGGAGTCACCAACAGATGGTTCCTCTACGGAGATGGATGGTGATGCAAGGTGGGCGGAGCCTGTAGTTGTGCCCTTGGGTGTGGTCGATGATCTCTGGCGGGTGGGGCTTCTGGATACAGGTCTATGGTAGCTACCGGATTTGATGTAAGACGGCGGAACCTCGACCAACCCTCCATGATCCGATTCCAGACTGTCCTGAGGAGTGAGCTTCTTCTTGGCGTTTGCAAGGAGCTTGTCGCTAACTGGAGAATGAAAACCAGGGGAGGCATGCCCCTTGCCTGCTGCCAGTGAGGACTGCTTGATGTAGGAGGCAGGCACTTGGACCATGCTTCCTCCAGAGGATTCCTCAAAGCGTCTCTTTCTACTGTTGGGGCTTGGAGGAGGATTCTTCCTCTGATTCGGAGCAACCTTTGCACTTTCCTTCCCACTCTTGTCATCATTCTCAAGAGAGGGTTTAGCCGATGGTATCGTGTTGAGAGTATTTTCCTTAGTGGATTCCAGGTCTTCTCCATTATCCACGCTTTTCTCATGCACTTCTGTCGAGGTCTTTTAAATCAAAGAAAAGAAAATGAAAAATAGAAATAACAAAACACCACAAAAGAAAACTGAATTAAACATAACTGAAATACTTCTGCTAAAGACAGAGAATTGAATTTCAATGCAACTCCTATGGCAAGGTTGTCAACTATTACTATTCAAATAAAACCATTCTCTTCTAACTTTTCTCACTGAATAATATCTATATTTTATCAGGAGAAAAGTGAAAAGAATGAAAAGATGCTCGTCTGGAAATAAAAACTTCTCTGCAGATATCAATCAACGTAGTAATACCTATCATATGCTAAAACAAGTGACAGCATTTACTCAACCAACAACCATGCAAGGGATTTCATTTCTTTCAAGAAAAACACTTCTCTTAACACTCCATACCCCCTTCCAACCTCTCCTTACTTTGATAGCATCTTTGTCATCATCCACATGTCCCAGAGCAGACTGTGCAGCTTGCCTCCTAATCCCTTCCATCTCACTCTCCAGGAGACACAGCTCCTGGGACTGCTGGAGCATTAGTCCCTTCATCTGCTCGTCATGCTGACGCTGAAGACGCTGCTGCATCTGCTCCAGGCACGACAGCTGGAGGGACAACACCTTGGCCTCTGACACATCATCTGTGGACAATGGACGTGGAAGATATTACAGTTAAACCTGTCTATAGCGACCGCCCAAGGGAAACACAAAAGTGGTCTTTGTAGACAGGTTCCTTCAGTACATGTTTCAATGAGAAATCGTTTTCAAGGGAAACAAAAAATGTGGTCTTTGTAGCCAGTGGTCTTTGTACACAGGTGGTCACTAAAGCAGGTTTGACTGTACATGAACAGAGAGTGGCAAGGCTGTTCACCCAAAGTGATACTGTAGTCAAGGGTTAACACGGACAAGAGTCCTTGGACGACTGATCCCCTGAGTTTAACAATGGATCCCAAATTTTAGCCACTATTCCATTAGAGATAAAATCAGGACTTCATAAAAACAGAAAAGTTAACATCAACCCCTGCAACATGGATAAAATTAAAATTTCAAAAGCTCTTTCTGCATTGTAAAAATTTCAACAACATCTGCAGTACAAAGGAATATGAATCGAAAAGGCGATTGGTACTGCAGTGATGCAATGTCCTTATTTTAAAATTAAACGCCTGCATTGTATATGTGCGATAATAAATTAAATGCTGTTACAGTATTTCTAAAAATTCATAATGGCAGTGTTAAAATTTCCACATTCCTTTGATGGAAATGTTGATAATATTTATGTTTATGCTATAAGTGTAAGTAAATTAATTGAATTATTTCTCTGCTCACCTATCTTGAGATCTTTCATTTCAGAGGATAGTTCATCTGGCTGCTTTTCATCACTCACAGTCCCCTCTCCTGACTTAGCCTTATTTAAAGCCCCTTCATCAGCATCTGTGGCCTTGGTGCCTGCTTCAGCATGGCTGATATCACGTCCACTTATATGTGGAGCCTGGTGACGAGCCTCAGCATCTAGAAGTGCTGGTGAAGGGAAATCCAAAGTATATGACGACTTCCTGGCATGGTGTCTAAGTGGTGTTTGAAAGTCACTGTCCACTTTGACCCCTGACCTCTCAACTTTGACCTCATTCTTCATATTTTGGGCATTTGACGGCAATGTTGGAAGAGGCTTTTCTACATTAAGACTTTGCCGTCTCTCCGACTCTTCAGATTTGCTGGAAGTTTGTTTGCTGACTTCAACAGTGGCATTACTTTCCTGACCAACAGGTGCTGCTCTGACCATTCCGGCATTAGTCAACTCATTGCTCGCAATGGACATACATGTAGCTTCTTCTGTCCCGGTAGGAGTCACCTCCTGGCTTGTTCTGTCCCACGTCTCTTCAAGTCCATGAAGAGTGGATTCTGACGTCACGCTAAGGCTCATGGGAAGGGTGACAGACTGGGCCAGGGTTCCAAGGGAGCTACCAAAGTATTCTGAGCCATCCACAGATTTCAAGGATTCACCTGGCTCAACCGATACATCGCTTGCTGGAATATCAGACTTGATGTCTGCAGCTGCTTCACCACTTCTTACAGGCACTTCTGCTTCAGGGTTGTCATCGATGGCATCAGGTGACGTAGGATCAGCAAAGAATGGAACCTTCATAGCATTTCTATTTTGAATAGAGTCTGGTGTGCCCCTATTTAATCCTGGTGTTGGCAGCAATGAATACTCCCCTAACAGACTCATGTATGACTCAGTATCACTCAAGTAGCCTGCTACGTGGTTATCGTCTTGTGTGTTTGGTACATCGTTGTTGGTGTCATTGCTTTCTGCAACATCTGTTACAGGTTCTACCCTAGCTTTAGCTTCTGAAGATAATGAAGACTGTGGTTGAATATCTGATTCGTTCTTGTCAGGTTTGGAGGAGTCCTCTGCTTTCTCCAAAGTTGATTGACCCTGGATAAGTGACATTTGTGACAAGTCAATGACAGTTTGGTTCAATGCACTATTGCTGCTGCTGTTGGTCGACTGACTTCCTGTGCTACCAGCTACACCAGTGCCTAAGGTATGAACCGCATCTATCTTGGGTATAGGGCTAAGTCTACTGATCATGGCACTATCAACAACTGCTGCACTAGTGTCAGGTGGCTGAACTGCTGAATTCTCATGTGATTTAATCTCTAGAGGTTTTGATAAGTTATTCCTTTCATTTAATTTAACATCTGGGCTAACGTTGTAGGACACACCCACTGGGATGGGTGCTACACTTCCACCAGCTGTCACCGCTTTGAAGTCTTCCAGACCAGGGGGAGAGGATGGTAAAATCTCCTTAAGGACAGGTTGCACACTGCTGGAGAGGGTCGGATTGTTGGCATCTCCTGGGGAATTCCTGGGCAAGAAGTTACTAGCTTGTGATGATGCCACCGAGACGGCAGAAACATCGGGTGTGGTTCCTCTCATATCCTGACTGCGGTCCATCCTCATGGTGGATGAGATGGGCTGGTGTCCTCTGGGGTCAAAGTTCGCTGCAATGACTGTCTTCGTCTTGGATTGCTTTGTTCGTCTCCATGGTGTTGCTGGTCTTACGTTCCATTCCTCTTCATCCATCTCCATATACTTGAGTGGTGAATATGAAGGGTTGTTAAGGCCTTGTGAGACGGGCTTAGATCCAACTGACTGTATGTCAGGTGCTTGCATAGCTTGGTTAGGTAGGGTGTTAGCTGCTTGCTGAGGACTACTTTCCTTGCTACCTAAAGATTGTCTACTATCCTGAAAGATAATATGGAGTAAAATAGTGGTTACTGGAAACTTACATCTTGTCATAAAATTACAGTGAGTATACACATTTAATAATCTGTAGAAAGAAATAAGTGTAAATAAACGTTCAAAAAGTAAAGGAATATTCTTTTCTCAGATGCTTAGGTACCTTCAGATCTTCATCTCATGAAATCATACTAAAGCTAAACATATTACTAACCACCATCACTTTTTACTTATCTCATATACTTTGATCAAGCCTGCGACTTTACCAACGCTTCATTACCACAACTTCTGGCAAGAAAGGATAAAAGGTTGTTCTTTGAAAAAAGAAAAAAGAAAATGCTTGCATGATGAGGTTTTGTGGTCTATTGGATCTGTCTACAGACTATGGATTAACCGACTCAGATTAAAACCCTTTTGACATTTCCAACATCCTAAATTTTCCACTCATCAGCCAAGATGAAGTGAATAGGTACCTAGAATGAAAACGATCTGTAATGCTTAGCTCTTTGCCACGGCATCTCGGCTATCGCTGAGGTACCATTAAATCCATTTGTACAAATGTTACATAAATCTACATATGAAAGTACACCATACTAACCTCATAACTATTTACAATGGTTTCAACTCTAGAAACTAGTTTCTGAAGCCTCCATTCCTCTCGCTCCCTTTCTCTCTGAATTGCCATTGCCTTGTATCTTATCATCTCAGCTCTCTTGTCCGGGGTCATCTTAAAAAACAAGAAGATACAAGACACAAAAGATGTATATCATAAGATGAGTGCAGAATAAAATCAACAGTTGATGAAAGCAGTCCCTTAGTATATTATGAAAAGTCATGACAAGGATCCGATGAAAATAAACAAGTACTTTAATAATATGTATTCAAATCAGAAATAACTCTCCAGGGCCCTGTATTATAAAGAGTTGCGATTGATTTGAATCAATCGCAACTTCGACTCAATCGCACATACGTACTTAAGAGGTAGGAGATTATACTGATTCCAATCAATTGCAACTCTTTATACGACAGGGCCTAGGTATAATCCAAAAGTGATACTTTTGTCCACAGAACGCATTTATCCTGGTGATTTTTATTTTTTTTTTTAATCATGATTTTGTCAATTTGTATTTTACAGAGCTTTATATGCCAATTCATCAGCTGCCCGCATAAAGGCTGTAACTGCCATTGACAATGCACACAGTAGCCCTTTCTTACAGCCTTCTTGCAGGCAACCAACAAAATCAAAGATTGACCTTCATACTATGTGCTTACCAGAGGTGGGAGGATAGGCTTGTCGTTGACCCTGACCATGGACGTATACGGAGGGCGCCCTCTGGAGTCCATGTCCGCAGCTGATGAGGTATCATCATGTCTAACGGCCATCTTGTCCAAGGTGGCCACGCAGACCTCCAACTTGGAGATAATATCGTCCATTGCTGACTATGGAATGTCATTCAGCAGTTTCATCTGCATTTATGGGAATATATTTGACAGAAGCATATCATTTCACCGGTAAAAAGAAATAAATAGGTGAGCACAGGGTTTGTTGGACCACTTCTAGCAAATTAAAATGAAATATAAATACATTTTCTAAAAGAAATATCGTCAATAATAGCATTCATATAAACACATTTTTTTAACTGTTGAGTATTCCATTGTGAAAGTTACACTATCATTCCAAGAGAGGTTAGTTAGTTGATTTTTTTTCCCTTGGATTATCATGGAAAATTTGTTCTTTGATAATACAATCAAGTTCAAAGTACTTAAGAATTTTGAGAGCTGTCTTCATAAGTACACACCTCAGCGTACAAAAGATCCTTGCTGCTCTATACTACCCTAGATGTGACCCAACATTTGTAGCCTTAATGTGTGTACCGGTATGCGGTCAATAGTGTTAGACCTAATGCTTTGTAGGATTGGGTGGGAAAAAAGCAGTCCTACAAAGCATGCAAACTTATTATTAGAAGTTTAGAACACAAAGTACTTGCTTATAATATGACTTATGAAAGTTATGGTACCCCATCGGGTGTCTTGTCAGGTTGCCCCCACAGCTGGTCGCCTCCTATACGCAGTCGCCTCCTTACGTAGTCGCCCCCAAATTGTGTGGTCGGGTCGCCTCCTATACACAGTCGCCCCTCTCTGTGAATATAATGCATTCAAATGCAACAAATTTCCTTCTGGACCAATAAAATTGAATTGAATTGAATTGAATTTAAGAGTTCCATATGTAACATATAGATAGGTCTATGACTCAGAGTGATATACCGGTTTTACCGATATACCTAATAATATAAAACATGGGAAAAGAACTTTATTTAGGGTTAGGGTTAGGGTTAGAGTTGGGTAACACAGACCTTGGTGTCCTAGGGTAATGCGGGGCCCGGTGTCCTAGCTAGGGTAACGCGGGACCTGGGTTCCTAGGGTTAGGGTTAGAGTTAGAGTTAGGGTAACGCGGACCATAGTGCTAGGAACTAAAAATGGCTTGACTTTGAACTTATAAAAGAGTCAAAGACATCAAATTAAAACAAAAAATTAGGGGGCGTAATGACCAAAAAATTTGGGGCGAGCTGACCAAGAATCCCAAAATCGCGAACAAAAAAATCAGGGGGCGACAGGACCAATTGAGGGCGACTTTGTAAAGGGGCGGGCTGACATTGGGCGACCTGACATGGAACCCCCCATCGACATCACTCCAGCAAAGCATAGAGAGAGTCAATGCTAATGCGTATTGACCTCTAGCACTGCACTACGTGTAAGCAGCATCTAACATCGGTAAGTTTAAAAAATTGTATTTTACTGCTATTTAGGTCCTGGATTGGATTCCTCCGGAACATTCCCATAGGGAATTTTAACTGGAGGCGCCATCAATTGTCACTACAGTACCAATTTTGAATGAAATCAGTTGAGTTTTGTACAGTAGCAGTAGTGTTTGAAATGTTGAGAATCGGGAATCCTGTCTATTTAACAACATACAAGAAGTACAGGAATATGTTAACTACAATAATCAGAAACTCAAAGAGAAATTACTATAGTAGGATATTCCTTGAAAATAAGGGTGATACTAGCAAAACATGGAAGACTGTAAACAAGATTTTAAGTGGTGGAAACAATTCGTTTAAGCCAACAGTGGTGGATAAATTGTGTGTGAATGATACTGGTACTAATGAAACCCTGTGTAATGAACAAGATATTGCAAATGCATTTAATGACTTCTTTGTTAATGTTGGTCCAAATTTGGCGAATGCCATACCAAACACAAATCGTAATACAGAGAAAGTTTTAGACGATGGTGTAGACAAATCTTTCTTCTGGAAACCAGTTACTGAGACTGAGGTTAACAACCATTTAATAGCCTTGAATGTAAAGAAAGCTAGTGGGTATGTAATATGCCAATCAAGCTGATAAAAGATGCTGTGCACTATGTAACTTCTCCCCTTACATTTATTTTCAAACTGTCTTTCACCTCTGGTAAATTCCCAGATGCCTTTAAAATAGCAAAAGTGACACCTGTTTATAAGAAAGGACCTAAAGATGAAGCAGGAAATTATAGACCTATTTCAGTATTACCTGTTCTTGGGAGGGTTTTTGAAAAAATTGTAAATAATAGGCTTCTTGACTTTCTTGAAAAAAAATCATGTATTATATGAGCACCAGTATGGCTTCCGTAAAAAATACAGTACAAAATTGTCAATGATAAATTTAGTTAACACTTTGAGGAATTCAATGGATGAGGGAAGAATCACACTTGGGATATTTGTAGACTTTAAGAAAGCATTTGATACAATTAATCATGATATTTTATACAGCAAACTTTCACACTATGGAATACGAGGAATAGCATTACAGTGGTTTAAGGACTATTTTTATAGAAGATTTCAATTTGTACAGTACGGAAATGTAACATCTCCCATGCTGCCTTTAACATGTGGTGTACCGCAAGGCTCTGTCCTAGGCCCAACGCTTTTCCTACTTTATATTAATGATATGCCATTTGCTACACGTTACTTTAACTTTCGACTCTTTGCGGATGACTCAAACTTATTCCATACATTTCCTGAAGGGCAAAAAGAAATTGATATGACTGAAGTGAACACAAATCTTCAAATTGTTTCAGACTGGTGTAATGCTAATAAACTGACAATTAATTTACAAAAGACGAGTTATATGCTAATAAGATTCCAGAGACGGCAGATTAATGTTCAAGGGCAACTGGCTATATCAGAAGCTGAAATAATAGAAGTTGATTCTTCGCTCTTTGTTGGGATAAAGATTGATAAACACTTGACTTGGAAACCCCACATACAAATGGTTAATAAATGCATCAGACAAAAAGTAGGAATCCTCTTCCGCTTACGGCATTTTGTGCCTAGAAATATCCTAGTGTTGTTGTATAAAACCTTTATTCAACCTCATATATCATACGGAATTGAAGTGTGGGGGAGCACTTACAAGTCTCACTTAAATTGCATACTGTATACACAGAAGATGGCCATACGGACAATCACATTTAGCCATTTTATGAGTCGTTCAGCACCATTGTTTTACGAATTGAAAATCTTAGATATTAACAAGTTCTATGAGTTGTCTCTATGTACATTTATGTATGACCTAGTACATAATAATTTACCTCACTGTTTGACGGATTATTGTGATAAAATTGAGCATAGATACAATACAAGAAAAAGAGAAAAGGGCCATCTACGTATACCACTGTATAAAACAACACAAGGCAAATTTTCAGTAACTTGTGTAGGAACCCGATTATGGAATGAACTTCCCGATGAAATCAAAAACAAAGGGTCTAGAAACACTTTTCGTAAACATCTCAACGATTACTTGATGAATAAGTGATTGAATTATGCAAGTACACATGTATATATTGTAAATAATCTCCATATTACATTTTTGTTGTTTTTTTTTTGTCAAAAAAATGCAATTTTTTGTATAAATAATCTGTAGATACATGTATCTATGACTTTTTAACCTGGTATATCCTCTTCATAATTATATTTGGAGTGTAGAAATTGTGCTACGGTATTACTCAACATGTATACTTCTACTGTCAAGTTTTATTTTTTGATAATGATATATTTATTTTTGCCAAGTGTGTGCTAAGAACAGGGGCCAGACTCGACTAGCACATGTGCTATTATTTGGCTCCTTTTCATCACCTTCTATATTCTATGAGAAAAGACATATGTCTAGCATATCAATACTTTGTTAGGTTTTTCTTTAATATGATCTATAATATTCATTTATGAACATGTACCATTCACGATGTATTCAAATGTTTAATCACTGATGTTATTGATGATGAATAAATCAAATCAAATCAAATCAAATCAAATCAAATCAATAGCACAGCTTTTAATACACAGCCAGGGTAGTAATGCAGCTATGTCGATAGATCGGCGCTTGTTCAGATACCTATCCAAAATTTGACCCGTAACTCCGACGTGGAGATAGTCTACCCTACTAAAACATACCCAAAATGAAGTAAATATATTCATTAAATGTCCAAATAAAGATTATGAGTTAAAATTTGCTATGTTTATTACCTGTTACGCGTCAATTTCTTGTTATTTTTGGAGTATTGTTTGGTAAAACATTGATATTAGTATACACGTTTTCACAGGTTTCACAGCAAACCGCTGCATATTTGCATACTGATGGTGGGTTGCGAGTCGGGGCGAGCCTGAGTGAAGTTATCTACCGTAATAATAAGGATCTGAGACATTACGGTAGATAACTTCACACAGGCACGCGCCCGCCCGCAACCCACCATTGGTATGTACTTGTATTGTGCAGCGGTTTGCCGTGAAACCAGTGAAAAAGTACTACTGTCACCTATTGTTTATCCGAAAAATACTCCAAAAATAACAAGAAAATTGACACGAAACAGGTAGAGTCTAATAAACATAACGACTTTTAACTCATTATCTTTATTTGGACATTTAATGATTATTTACTTAATTTAAGGTATGTTTTAGTTGGGTATCTCCACGCCGGAGTTACGGGTCAAATTTTGGATAGGTTTCTGATAGATCTAGAGAGAGAGAGATCGGCATCGTCATGATTTAATTTGCAAATGCAGACATGTAAATGAACGTGTGGGGCCAGCACAGGTCTCGGTCTGATTTGTATCGGCCAAACGGTGCTAAGTAAGGATTTAATATGCATACTTACAACCAAAAACATCCACTAAGAAGTACGAAATCGGTCCTACTCTCGAAGAAACTTACGTTTATCTTCTAGTTCAAAATAACAACATAACATTGATGTTCTCCATTTGTTTACATTTTTCGGTCGGCGGGTGCTTCGAAAAATAGCCAGCGATATATCCAGGCCTTTCATTGGCTGTTTAAATTAGGAATAAGAACAGTCGTCCAATGAAATATCTTCCTTCATCCATCATCCCCTGGCCTTAACTACCCCTCCCCCCCACCCTTTTTTTGTGGGGGGGGGGGGTAGCTGGCTACTGGCTTATCTGTCAGGGGAGGGTCATACTGAAGTGGGGAAGTCTGTCTCTTAAATTCAAATTATTTATATTAAGATATAATCTAGATCTACTTTACTTATGTTTTTCTGACTCCAATCGATCACTTTCTCCCGAAATTTATTTTGAACCCTAGAATCTATCCATGCAATTCCCTCTCTCGTTTTTAGTTTTTAATTTTCTTTCTGAAGCTCTCTAATTCTATCTCTCTCGATCGCTAATTGTTGCATTCTTCTCCTGGATAAATTTCCATAGCTTGTTCCTCTTCTCTCTTTTATCACATTCATACTGTCGGTCTTCCTAGCTCTACATGTGAGGTTCAATTATAACACTTATTATATTTTTTTTCTCACTTCCAAGAACATAAAGGAGTATAACGATAACAGGGAATACAAGAAAACGAAGAACAATACAAAATTATTGAACAAATAAATATAAAAAAATCAACAAATGCTTGTGGATTACCAAAAGCTTACTATAGAAGGCTCTCCTCTAGCTGTTATAGCTGATGGTATAATACATTAATATACGTACTATATTGTTGTATTGGGCCTTCCTCACCATTATAATAATTTTCAAATATTATATTACATGTATCATATTTAATAGAAGCAACTTTCGATTTTTCTATTGTATCCAGGGGCGTCTCCAAAGGGGGGGGATGTGGGGTGCGACACCCCCCCCCCCCCCCCACCTGTCAGGATATTGTCGGTACAATTGCGCTGCCGTCGGGAAAAAAGAGAAAAGGGGGAGGGGAAAAAAGAGAGGGAAAGGGAAAGAAAAGAAATAAAGAAAAGGAAAAGAAAAGAAAGGAAGGAAAAGAAAGGAAAGAAAGGAAAGAAAAGAAAAGAAATAAAGAAAGAGAAAAAAGAAAAAGAGGGAGGAGAGGAAAGAAAGGAAAAGAAAGAAAAGACAGAAAAGGAAACAAAAGAAACGGGGGATGAAAGAAAGGAGAGAGAGGGGAGGTAAAAGCCTGATAGAGGAGGAGTGGGAGTAAAAGAGAGAGGGGCGTTGTTGGGTGGAGTCGTCTCGTCGAGGGAGCAAGAAAGACACGGGTAAATATGTTGCTGTGTCGGGTCAGCTGTGTCGGTAGTCCGATGTTGTCAAGATTGGCCGTAAATGTTTTCTTTCAGTTACCGATATTACTGATATAATAGTGAGGTTTTATGTTATTTTCATTTATTTTGCAAACTGCTGACTTAAACTTCAAGTGATATGACAATAGGCCACTGCCCTGACATGGCATAATGAATAGATCACGGATCTTTTCAATTCAGTATATGCTACGAATTCTATAACAGGGCACCAATGAATAGGGAAGCTTGGCTATTCGATTCTATGTTCAATAGCTTTCACCTGCAATGTTTGAATAGTTACGTAACAAATTCTTCAGCTCTTTCTGACATTGCATCAATTAATGAATTGAGAAAAAAAACGACCCTCCCTTCTGATCGAGCTAATATTTTTGTCAATTGCGAGGATTACCAAAGAGGTAATAATAGCATTCCTGACATTGCAACAATGACCGCATTATGTTGATGTATTGTCCCTAAAGGTACTGAGGAGGTCTTTCTTTTGCAAGCGAGGCGTCAGTGGCGAGGGAGCGGAGCGACAAAACGGGGATGGGTTTGGGACACCCTCCTAGAGTAGGAAGCATTTGCAATTTAAGAACCACATGAGGCGCATTTTCAGGCACTTCCTGGGGTAATATAACTTAAAATTGCTTTGTCCTACCCCCTCCAAGAGTAGGGATCTTTTGCAATTTGAGAACCACATTTGGCACATTAATGTCTTTCTCCTTTCTCCTTTAAATCACAAAAAATTATCTTTCCACCTTTTTTCAATCTCTTTTTTGTTTGTTTTCGTTGTGCTTTTTTTTTTTGGGGGGGGGGCTACTCGGCTGGCAAGAGGGACCCATATTTTGTGTGTCGTAATTCTCAATTGAAAGTTAATTTTTAAAAACACCATCTTATAATATTATCCCCGTTTCTTTCTTTTCCCTTCTCCATTTCCCCCTTTTTCTCTCCTCCGTCTTTCCCCCTTTCCCGCCTTTTCTCTCCTCTCTCGTCCCCTTTCTTCCTTTCCCCCTCCTTTTTCTCCTCTCCTCTTTTCTCTCCTCCCTCTTTTCTTCTTCTTTCTCTCTAATCCCCTCCGCTTTTTCTTTCCCCCTCCTCTTTTTTTACCGGGGGGGGGGGTCACGTGCCCGCTGTGCCCCCCTGGATCCGCCACTAGCTATATAAGAGCTATTATTATTATTTGTATTATTATTTAATGACATCACATGCAGTTTATCATTATGAGTCCTGTGCTGAAATCACAGCAAAGGGTTTCTGTAATATCCAAATCTTAAATGTCAGGCAAGAGAGATAATAATTAATGTTTACCAAGTCGAACCGACATGTCATTTCTTACTTTTGTATATTCTAAAAAAGCTAATAACCGAGCAATAAGGTCTGATTTGTGTTTGACCGTTTATCAACAGTTTCCTTGACATTTTGATTTTCAAAGAAAATGTCCAGGCTAAGCGTGCTCTGTACAATGTACGTAATAAATATCTTGCTGTTTACAAGGAGCACAGTTCTAAAGATTAAAGATAACTCTTGGCACCTTTCTATGTGTTCACAATGTGAGGGCGGTTCTCGGATTCACCATGTAATATGAAGACAGCAAGCATGCCATATGATATTAACTTTCACAAAGAGGGATCGAGAGAGAGCGAGTGAGAGGTAGAGAAAGAAAGAGAGAGGGCGAGGGGAAGGGGGAAAAGATGGAGGAGAGAACGATAGGGGAGAAGGAGAAGAAGAAGAAAGGGAAATGAGAAAACCAAAAAAATCCCAGCCGTATAGACTGGAATTAGAGTACGCCCCCATATTAAATTTTGAAGGCCCAGAAATTAATCAATAATATAGCACCTTCGCTTTCAAAGTCACCTTTTGGAAGCATTTAGCCTCTTTAAAGGCTGATTTCGTCCAAACTTTCAATAATCTGTGGTAGCGGTTCTGTTTGAGAAGGACGCTCCCTGAACTCCTCTTTTAAAAGTACCTGGAATAACTAAGATACATCTTCGCCTTCTTTCAGAATCATGGAAAGACCAACTGAATTTCCAAATTTGTTTGCCTTGGTTTTAGAAGAGGAGGAAGTTTGCAGTTGTTGTATACAACAAAAGGCAAAAACGAGATCACTTTGTCATTCGAAAAAGCTAACCTTTATCAGGGCAATGTGAGTTGGTATAATAATAGTCAGCCCTCGCTGTCCATCTCTTCGTCTACATACCGTTTATGGCGGACTCCGGTTCCAATCCGAGTCGCGTCGTTCGTTTGGTGACAGGGGGGAGGGGACGTTTTGAAAATCAGTTCTACACTTTCTACCAACGTACTTCTTGCAAACATCGTACGAACTTCTTTCGAAAGCATCACTGACCAGTACAGGCGCGCCGGGAGTTTGGGATGGGGGGGGGGGCAAACTTTCCAAGGGGCTCACCTTCAGGGGCAATGGCGTAATGAGCAAAAATGTGTGGAGGGGCAGAAGAAAATCTGCATCACCACCACTCTTATATGTTACATGTAGGCCCTGCGTAACGTTTTTCAAAGTGGAGTATTAGGGACTTTTAGATTTGCGCAACAACTACGTGAATTGCTACGATCGACATCCTTTTAATGCACTGCCTTGAATGGACGTCACACGTATCAGTCCACGCAAATCTAAAAGTCCTATTAACGATCAGGTAGAGCGTAGCGAGCGAAGCGAGTGGAGCGTATATTGAAATGGGGTCCAGGGGCGGAGCCCCCGGAAGCTCAGTGGCTTTAGGCATTAAAATCACGGTCCGATAACAATATTAAGATATATACCTTATTTGTGACACTGGCAGGTCACCAATTGGCATCGGGTCCAGGGGGCTTAGCCTCCTGAAGCTCAGGGGTTTTAGGCATTTAATTACGGTCAGGTGAGCATCAAGGGCCCGTCTTAGGGCCCTTGGTGGGGTCCAGGGGGCGGATCCCCCGTGAGCTCAGGGGTTTTAGGCATTTAATTACGGTCAGATGAACATATTTTCACACCTCATTTGTGACACTGGCAGGTCACTCATTCTTTCTTTCTTTACCGTTTAACATACTTTTTTCTAAAAATAGTGGGGAGCTCGAGCCCCCGAGCCCCTCTGTTCTGCAGGCCCTGACATGAAGGCTTCTAAATAAGCATATTTTTGGCTGACTGTAAATTTGGGAATTTGTCATTTTCCAACGAACACATAAAAAAGTATAATTTCCACCCCAAAAAATGAGAAAAAATCCCGAAAAATCATGTCAATTCAGCAACTTTTGTATATCACTGGTATTAATTAGTTTGAATTTTATTTGACGGGCAACCCGCTACTGCTATTCTTTTGCAGAAATCAAATGCATGTCATCTGGAGCGAATTTTCTTTTTTCAGCAGTTGTTTCCTTTTTTCCAATCAGATCCCCGCGTGTTACTTTAAACAAACAAGGGGGGGGGGGGGGAGAGAAGAAGAAGGAGAAGAAGAGGGGAAAAAAACGGAACAAAAACTCCGACAGGATTGTTGCGCGCGCTGAGAGAGGAATCGAGCGAGCTACGAGCTAGTAAATTAGCTGAGATCGTCATCGAGAGCTATGACTGATTAGGAGAACGTCACTACTGCTCTCATTCTTCATAATTGTTTTGAAGGTGTCACAGATCGCGTCACAAACCTAATGTACTTGTAATACAATTATATCATACAAGAAAGAGAGAGAAGGAAAGAGAGAGAAGGAAAGAGATAAAAAAATCGTTATGAGCCTACTTACATAATTATTAAGACGATATATTCTGTCTTTCCATCTCTTCTTCTTCTCCCCCCCCCTCCCCCCCCCCCCCCACCCCCCCCCCTCCCTCCCTTTTTTTTCACGTAACACGCGTGGATCTGATTGGAAAAAGGAAACAACTACTGAAAATTCGTTCCAGATGACATGCATTTCGTAGAAGAATAGCAGTTCGTAACAAATTACTAAAAACGATCACAATGTATTGATGGCCTCGAGAGTGGTCGAAAATTCAGTTTGGGGGTAAAAAGTGCATAATATATACAAGTCGTGTCCTGTTTACTACAGAAATTATTACAAGTATTAGCTTTTGAGCAGTGTTTCGGATATCATGAATCAATCTCAACAAAATGTTGGATCAACGTGGAATCCTACAAGTTAATCTCTACCAGCGGTGACTGAGTGTTTCCGAATCGTCGATAACCTTTCATGCCTACATCTCAAGTCTACATTCAACGAACTTAGTCGCAGTTTGAGTTCGTTTATACGAATGTACATGAATATCTGATTTTGTGGAATATATTCTTGATACCCCCATTTCCAGAGAGGGGAACCTTTTCGGGTGAAACATTCAATGTATTAGTATGATATTAACCTTTAGAATGGCAGTCCAACCAATTTAATAACGAGGTGGCAGGCGCGGATCTACGGGGGGGGGGGGGGGTTAGGGGGTTTAAACCCCCCCCCCCCCCTTGGGCGGCCCAAAAAAAAAAACACAAAAAAGGAAAAAAAAGAAAAAAGAACGCACGCTGGAGAGAAACCCTTTCAAGTGCAAATAAATATTGTGAGAAGATATTCAACTCATCTGGTATCTTAACCAAACACATGATAACTCTGGATATAACTGTGTATTAAACTGTTACTTGATTTAAAAAGACGTTATCATGCACTGCTTTTTATGGTCTCCATTGTGTTAATAGATGCCAGGAAAACATCACTTACGGGGTTCAAATAAACACCCCCAAAAAAATCGGCTCGCCGCTTCGCGGCTCGTGGACGATGCTCCGCATCGTCATTATTTTGGTCAAACCCCCCTTAGCAAAAAGCTATATCCGCCCCTGGGTGGAGGAGCCTGCATGGTAACTTGTTGCTCGCACGTATGGATTTGGGGAAGTGAGTTTGCGTTCCAATAAAAGCGTCATTTGGGCCTCCACACAGCTCAGTGACTCCTTTACTAATACTATCAAGCTGGACGCATGTCTGATAAAGCGAGTGAGCATTGAGCTTTGTTTGCGTTATTTTTTCTTCCACGAGTGAGAGATCATCAAGTGGTTCATGATTTCCATATACAGACGATGAATGAATGAATGACTAAAATGTTTCACTGGAAGGAATATCGTGTCATATTATCAGTCCTGTCGACTTCTATTATCATCTGCTTATTAGGATCATCCGATGGTGAGTTCAATATATTTCGTTGTCTTCTAATATGTCTTACAACCTTGAATGTTACATGTCGATGTCTTTCATTAATTATATTTGAATTTTATTATTTAAGATTCAAATGTCGAATTCTAATTGACTTTTTTGCAAAATAAAAACATTGAATTGAGGTGAAAATTTTGGTATTAACACAGTCTACCGTCCCTCATTATTTTTCAATTTGTAAAATAATACATGATATATTGATAATGTATTCGTATATTGAAGTATGTCTTGTAAATTTTGTCACTGTATGTTTCATAATTATAGTGCCGTACTTTGTTCATGAAAAACCGTAACATAGACTTACTTTGCATTTCCCTTTTTCCACGAATAATAATGGTTATATTAAAAGATAAAATCAACTCCGAGTACGTGGGTAAACTTGTTTTTTCTTTCGTTTTTTATTGGTAGAAAAACTTGTATGTTTAAAGGATTGCTCTGATTATTCCTTCAAAAGAACTACTAAAGATAGATGATTAGGGGCCGATACAGAGCTTGTCAGGCACTTATCCTCCGTCTTAAAAGAACTTTTTGTGTAAAATCAGCTCACGATGAGATAAAAACCTATAATATGAAGGAGACCCGAACATCAATTTGCATATAATGTTTAGACCAGTCCATTGCAGTTAAGACAGGGAAATAAGTGTTCTTGATTTTATGACCGTATGATAATTATTATACCCAATACTACCATTACATGTATAAACGCCTACTTGTCTACATGATGAAAAAAGAAGAACCGCATTTACGGGACGGAAGAAAGAGAGATTCTCATGTAGGGGAAGGTTTATCTGTTTTAATGCAGGTCAGGGTTTGTTTCTTCCTTAACCTTGGTTTGCATGGTTGATTGCAGGTCAGTGGGACTGTTTTAATCGTCGGACCTGGTCTTACTATGGGACTCTGGAATGGTCTTGCATTCTTACAGACAGCAAACTTGATTGTACTGAGTGTGAAAACTGGACCTCTATCATTGGAAACTGGAGCAACGCACCTGATCTGATTGATAGATACGGTAAATTGTATTTTACTCTACCCATATGATTCGATGTTCTTTTATGAATATACAATTTGAATAAATAATAATAAATACAATAATAATAATATGGATATTTATATAGCGCCGGTATTCGCCTGGCTCTGACGCTCATGGCGCTTACACATAGGTATTACCCTGGTCATAGCCGAGCTGCCAAAGTATAGCGCTCAAGCATATCAGGTTTAATCTGACTTTGTGTCTATCACGTCTATCACTTAATTTCCTTCAATTCAAATGACACGGATGAAAAAAAAACAAAGTATCTTCAAAGAATCGTTTGGTGTTGTTTATCCGTTGAAATACTGCATATTATACCCCCTTCACATACACGGATTTTCCTTACGAGTCCTTACGGATCGCCAACTCGTAGTCAATCGCAAGCATCCGTAAATAACTCGCTGGTATCCGTAAATAGCTCGTCACAACTCGCAAAAAACTCGCAGACACTCCACACTCGTAAGTAGGCTATCCGTGAAAGGAGAGGCAATTTTTTTGACATGTCAAAAATCTTCTTACGATTGTCCACGGATTTATTTGTCCGTAAATAACTCGTAAATAGGTCGTAACAATCCGTAAGTATCGTAAACCGCTCGCATCGACACGTTACCATTCGTAAACTGCTCACAAGAATCCGTAAAGATTTGTTTCGGTTGGTTACGATTTGTTTACGGATTATTTACGGATTACTTACGGATTATTTACGGATTATTACGAGTGCTTATACGTGTTGTTTACGATTTCATTGAGGTCATGTTACAATGGCTTTACGGATTGTTACGAGTTATTGCGAGCACTTAACGTGTAGTTACGAGTACTCTACAAATAGATACTTATACTTTAAGTATTCTTACGTATCGTTTACGTTTTTTGGGAAAGGTATAAAAGCTGAATATTGAACACTTCATTTTCGGTTGTTTTTTTTTGGGGTTTAAAAATCGTAAGGACTCGTACATACTCGTAACTAACTCGTAACTATTCGTAACAACACATTAAAAGGTCGTTAGTAACACGTAAGTTGCTCGTAGTTATCCGTGACAACTGACAACTCGTAACAAATCGTGGAATTCTGCCGTAAATATATCGTAATAATTCGTAATAATCCGTAACAAACCGTAAATAGCTCGTAATAACTCGTAACAACTCTTAAATCGGTCGTAAAAGTGGCCAAATCGTAAGGATCCGTGAAAGATCCGTGAATTTGTGCGACCCGTAAGGATTCGTAAGAAAATCCGTTTATGTGAAGGGGGTATTAAGCAGATAAGTTTCCCTATCTTGACTATATACAGTCGGCAGTGGGCTCAGTCTCTTTTACTACTCAACATAATTTGGACTTACTTATGTTAAATTGCATTGATTACTGAGAACAGTTATCAAAAGGCTTGGGAAAATCTTTTTTTTTAATGCTATGGCTCGTGGCTAAAGATTATGGAATAAGAAACTCGTCAGTTCATTTTAGTATTAAGTTTTTTATGCTAAAGTTGATTTGATTTGATTTGATTTATGTATAGGGTACTGTTGATATCGGCGCCGAGAGAGAGACAAATATGTACAATACATTTCATACAATAATATCTACATGTATAATAAGATAAAATACCTTTAATCTACCATTACAACCGATATTTAAAAAATGACCATATACTTAACAATGTCTTACATTATACAGCTGATAATGTAAAATATAATTTGTATACATCTACAGAATATTTGAATGGATTTATCATTTAAGATTCATGATTGTTTTGTGTTGAAAACAAGAAGGCTTTCGGAATTGGCAAAATCTGAACGAATAGATGAATGAATTAATGAAAGCCTTTTAATGAATATATTAGTATAATTTAAATGCATGGTGGAAGGAGAGACATCACTATTTACATTTAGTTCATCATTTATTTGTTAATCAGGGCTCATATTAAGAAAAATAAACTAATACAAAAACTCACTAAGCCTGGTAGTCAACTAACTATGCATTATGGGTTATGGCCTACGTAAATTAGATGACAACCAGCTTAGTAATGTTTGATGAATATTGGTCGAGATGCAGGATTTCTAGATCAAAATGTACCTGACACGAAAATGAGTCTATCAATGCAGGGCATGATTGTAAATGAAAGTGACACCTTGTTTTTTTAAATGCAATGACAAAATTTTAAAGAAATTACCTTCATTTTCACTCTGTAAGAATACTATTGGAAATTCACAAGAAGAGGTGCGATATATGGCCCAGTGGGCAGATCAGTAGTCTCGTAAACGGGAGGTCCGTTTTTGCCGTTTGGTAAGGCATTAATAATCCTTACAAAGTCCCTAGGAGAGGAATTAGAGCAGTCTGTCCCTTTTTGCTTACCTTCTAGCATGCATATATGGTTTCTTAGAAGAAAAGGAGGAATAAATAAAGAAATATAATGTATGCATGTTATATAGGCCTATATCGGCCCTATATAATGAAAGAAAAAATGTTCATATTTCAATTTATTCTATGTTTATGCATAGATACTAACAAAAAGACCACTTTAATGTTTGCTTACAAAATGTGATAAGATGTGTATAACAATTTACTTGAATGGATTGGAAATTTGGTTCAGGAGCGCCCATGTACGATGTGTCTCATTTTAGTGTTTTCTGCATGTGTTTCTGAGTGGTCTAGGCACCGTGCGTTACAAAATAAAAAGATCACTGCGCACGCACGCCGAGTAGCTGAGAAGCCTGTTTCAAATCGGGGAAAGCTAGTTTTCCATGCAATCGAAACCGGGCTGACCAGATTAAACTTATAAAAAAGCAGAAACACAAAGTTGCAAACCATCCAGAGACTCCTAATAAATTGCGTTACTGACTAAATTGCGTCTCAGTTTTATTATGTACAACTGATTTTCTTATAAAACTGAAGATATGGCGTATATATTCAATACTGAATGAACGCCATTAAACTATTACCAACGACAACAAAAACAACAACAACAGGTCTCTTTAATAGCGATCAGGTTAAATGAACAAATGTGTTAGTGTCAGTAGACACAGGATGTAGTGAAGCGTCTAGTGCAGTAGTGTGTAGAAATAGATTAGCATAGTGTAGTTTTAGCATAGTGCTTGCAATTTCTGCTTTCAGCTGCTGCCGCTGGCTAACCGCAAGGTGAAAAAGGGAGCCGAGTGCGTAAGCCTCCCCCTGTCAGTACATAGCCTCTCCTCCATCAAGACTCTTACAGTGCCTCCTCGCGGCAACACACGGTAACTCCGGGGTACCTCACGGTCCCAGGCAAAACTGTAAGGGATCTCGGAGTAGCTTTGGGCCCAGAGATGCGGCGTGCAGACCCACCGGCGTGTGGACATGCCCTGGCGCCCATCAACCAAGCTCCATCTATGGGTTAAATAGCCCCACCTATGGGAAAATAGGCGGAGAGGTTGACTTCGTAGCCCAGAAAGGCCATCAACCTAGGAGTCGGAGCTCTGATGTAAAATCCCCCATTCAACCCGCACTGGGCCAGCGTGGATGGGTAGGCCCACACACACCAGCATGACAGACACAAATAAGCAAATTAAGGCCCCCAGTCCCCACCCAGGTCGAAATACCATTAGGACCCCGATTCTATTGGACCATCAGAAACCATTAGAGCTATTGGTGTCTAATGGTTTCAATAGGGAAAGTGAAATGATGGACCCACAGAAACCATTAGAAAATATCTATTGGACC